>PVKN010000231.1:0-92896 GCA_004027915.1 Capromys pilorides | reverse complement strand
TTTGCTCCTGCTATGTTTCCTCTCTTTTCTACTTGCAGTCATTTTGTTGTTTAATTCATGAGTCTTTGATTTCCACTCAGCTGTGTTATGCCTTTCCATTTTTATTTCTTCTTTAGATTTCTTATACTAGGGAGACTATACGATATTTACAAGTGTAGGTCTTGTTTATTTCACTTATGAGTATATGTTCAATATACATCCATTTATATATGAAGTCTTCCAGTTTATCATTCTTTATAGCTGAGTAATAGTCCATTGTGTAAAAATACTACATCTTTTTCAACCATTCTTCAAATGCTGGGCATTTTGGTCGTTTCCAAGATTTGGCTATTACAAATTGGCCTGCTATAAACATAGGTGCACAGATATCACTGTGGTATGATGTTTTCAGTTCTTATGTGAAAATTCCCAGTAGGGGGATGGTATAGCTCGATTGAACAGGATTTTCAGTTCTAGTTTTTCAAGGAGCCTCCACACCACTTTCCATAATGGTTGCACCAATCTGAATTCTCACCAGCAGTGGAGAAGGATTCCTTTTTCCCAGCATTTGTTGCTGGCTGATTTCTTTATGGTAGCCATTCTTTCTGCAGTGAGATGGTACCTAAGTATTGATTTAATTTGCCCCTGTAGTTGTCTGTCTACCTCAGATTCAGAGGTTTTGGTGCATGATTCTCATTGTCTTCCAAGGTAGTGTCTCCTGTATTTGATTTGGTTGGGCTTGGGCCCTGTGATTGCATCTTACTCCTTGTCGTTATCATTTTGTATGGCAGTGATCTCTGTACTTCGATGAAGTTATGCTGTTAGCGCCTATGGGAGTTTGGTCTGGATCCACCAAGCTTGTTCCCCTCCAGTCATGCCAGGCTGCGAGTTGGAGCTTGGGCTGCTGGCTGCTGTGAGGCCCCATGGGTCAGGATTGTGGGTGGAGTCAGAACTCTGGAGTTGAGGAGTCTGAGGATGGACACTGGCTGAGGGTCCTTACCAGGCAGGCACACGCAGGCCAGATGGGATGGTGGATGGGTTTAGTACTAGAGCTCAGGCGGGAAGAGCTGGGAGACAGAGCCGGGCCAAGGGTTCTTACCTGGCAGGCATGTGGGCCAGACCAGATGGCGGATCTCCTATATCATCTTGTCTTTCTATTTTTTTTCTTACTTTTAATAAGAAATAACAATATGACAGTTCCAAAACACATTAGTAGTACATTTGCAATAATTGATACAATGCATATTGTTGTCCTTGTAGTAATTATATAGAGCACAGGGTGTAGACGTGATATGTTTTCTAATTAATATTGGTAAAGAAAGAAAAAACAATTTCTTCTCTTTAAACTAAGAGGAAATAGTTGTATACATAGTCCAATGTACCCAGGAATGCAAGGATGGTTCAATATATGCATATCTATGAATGCAATACATTATATCAATAGAGCCAAAACCAAAAATCACATGATCATCTCAATTGATACAGAAGAGGCTTTTGAAAAAGTCCAACATTCATTCATGTTCAAAGTCCTTCAGAAAATTGGAATAGAGGGCCTCTACCTCAACCTGATAAAAGCCATCTATGACAATCCAACAGCTAACATAATTCTAAATGAGGAAAAACTGAAGTCTTTTACTCTCAAATCTGGTATAAGACAAGGATGTCTTCTATCACCACTCCTATTCAACATCGTTTTGGAAGCATTAGCTATAGCCATTAGACAAGAGAGAGAAATAAAAGGGAATAAGAACAGGCAAAGAAGAAGTAAAACTATCATTATTTGCAGATGACATGATAATCTACTTGGAAGACCCCAAAACTCCACCAAGAAGCTACTAGAATTAATACACAATTTCAGTAGCATAGCAGGTTACAAAGTCAACACACAAAAGTCAATAGCATTCCTCTACACAGACAACAAATACACTGAGAGAGAAATTAAGAAACAGTATCTTTTATGATAGCACCAAAGAAAATGAAATACTTAGGAATTAACCTAACTAAGAAAGCAAAATACCTTCTCAGTGAAGACTGCAGTATTCTGAAAAAAGAGATCCTAGAGGATTTCAGAAAAGGGAAAGATATTCCCTGCTCCTGGATAGGAAGAACAAACATTGTGAAGATGGCCATACTCCCTAAATTATTATACAGACTTAATGCCATCTCTATCAAAATATCATCAACAGACATAAAGAAATCATTTCTTGTCTTTCTAAATGGAGCTGTGTAGGGAGCCACAGAAATTTCAGTCAGTAGGAAAATCCAGAGTTCACTTCCCCAAATAAGGCCCGGTATCTACTTCAAGAATGTTCTAAACAGTTTGGTATGAAATACCCATTCTCTATTGGGGGAATTTTTTTAAACCAGACCTATACATTAGAAGTTGAAAACGCAGAATTTATAGAAATATGAACATGAAGTCTTCTAAACTGTTACATGATTCTTGGGTCATAGGATCATTTTTTGGGGTGAAGTATTCCTGGTTTTCCTCCATTTGTCCAAAGAATTCATAACCTGAAACAAACTAAGAATTACTTTTTTTAAAAAAAACTGTCATATTGAAATAAATTTCATGAATAATTCACCCCTTAAGCTGTAAAATTTAATGGTTTTTAGTATATTTACAAGACTGGCCAATCATCACCACTGTGTACACCTTCTTGTAGGCCAGCACAGCCTTGTCCCCATCAGCACTTCCCCAGCCCCACAGAGGCCCTCCTAAAGCTTAGCTGCTCTGTCCCTTTGCCTGCTCCAGGTGTTCTATACACATGGAATCATACAATGGAAGAAGCATTGTCACTGACCCGTATGTAACCAACTATTTGGTAAAAGTGTTCTGGTTCTTGACCTCATTATCTTTATCTAAAAAGTGAGGTAGCTAAACTAGATGAGGTGTTAATAATGTTTTCTGTTTGGAGTTGAATTGTAGAGACCTTAGACCCATGGCTTTGTAACAAGGACCTATCGTTGCCAGTTGTGGTATTAAGCAGCTCTGGCCAACATGGACATGAGTGGGCACTGTTGTGCTCCAATAAAACTCTATTTGCATAGACAAAGAATGAGCAGGATTGGCCACAGGTTACATCCTGTGTACCTTATGGTACATAGGATTCTTGGTATGCTAGATTAGCAGCTTCTGAAAGATAAGCCTTTTAAGGGTAACTTCAGATTTCCTAAAGCCTTCCAACCCACTGGTCCTTCCTGTCCACACTGGGATGGGCAACTCCCCAGGTGAGAGCTGTCATGTGTAATGATGTGCTGCATGGCAGCCTGGGCATCTTCTATGTCCACTTCCTCAGGCTTTGTGAGGAGACAGGAATGATGGTGGGTCTCTGCCAGAAACATGCTCTCATTCACCTACCTCCACATCAGATTCTTGGAGTGATCTTGAGAGTTGATCAAGGTTCCTGCCTTAAAGGTTGGTGGTTGCTGAGTGACTCCCTCAGCAGCCTGGGGATGCGCAGCTGGCAGAGCAGGGAAGTAGGATCACTGTGGTGGGGTCACTGCCTGTGCACATGCCACATGGTGAACCAGACCTCTGATGCCATCCTCATGAGAAGGCTGAGCTGAGAAGTATGGAGTGTGGGCTTTTCACTCCCTGGGCACCAAGCCCTCTCTGTAACAATGTACCTGCTATGATGATGGTATGCTAACTTTATAAGGCACATCATGGGCTTCAAAATGATCTTGTATGAGCTGCGCTTGCTCAAATGCGCCTCACTTTGCCCTTGAGATTAAGTCAGTGACAATCTCTACATCCTTAGTCAGAAACCCAACTCTCTGAAGTCTAGCGTGGACACGTTACAATTGGAAGGTACCATAAGGTACACAGGATGTGACCTGTGGCCAGTCCTGCTCATTCCTTGTCTATGCAAATAGAGTTTTACTGGAGCACAACAGTGCCCACTCATGCCCTTGTTGGCCAGAGCTGCTTAATACCACAACTGGCAATGATAGGTCCTTGTTACAAAGCCATGGGTCTAAGGTCTCTACAATCCAATTCCAAACAGAAAACACTATCAACACCTCATCTAGTTTAATTACCTCACTTTCTAGATAAAAATGTTGAGGTCAAGAACAGGAAGAGTTTTACCAAATAGTTGGTTACATATGGGTCAGTGACAGAGCCAGGTCAAGTTTCCAAACCTCAGTGCTCTGTTGTCATTGCTGTGGCCTGAATCCTTTCCTGGCTCAAAGCTGATGCAGACTTTTTTCTTTCCAGAGTGGACTCACTCCCCTCCATCTGGTGGCACAAGAAGGGCATGTGCCAGTGGCAGATGTGCTGATCAAACATGGTGTCACGGTGGATGCCACCACCCGGGTAAGCCTGGCTGCTTCCTCTGGCCACAGGCCTGCCCCTGCTGTGTGCTTCAACCAGCCAGGGCCCCTCTCTCACCACTCAGAGCTGCCTTTGCACAGGGTCAAGACCCAGACAGAACTTTCTTTCTTCCTCTTCCTGGGGCTAGTAGCTGAACTTGATACCAGTCACTTTACATTTGAGAAATTTGAAGTGTTTTATGCTTGTGAGCCTCTGAAGCAAGAACTTGAAAGGAATGCTTAATCCTGAGACCTGTGCCCAGTGAGCAGGAAGTGTGTCCACAAGTCAGGCTTCTCTGGAGTGGCTCAGAGTGTGACTTTCTTCCTGCATGTGGGGGCATTCTGCTGTTCTTCTCCGCACCTTTTCCCTATGCAGGAGGCCTGTAAGGCAGTGTGAGGCTACCATGTGTGCACGTGCGTAGCCTGCATGCAGTGGTGGGGGCATTTGCAATTCAGACGGAGGTGGCTGTGAGGCATGGGAGGAGCTGAGGGACTTACTGGATCTATGAGAGGGGAGCCAGAACCCCAAAGGGAAGCTGGGTCTTCTCAGCAGGGAAAGAAGGAAGAAATTTGTGAATGAATGCATTTTGCTCCTTTTGTCACAAGGCATCTGGTGACACTGGCCAGCCCCTCCCCCCCCTTTGTCTTCCAGAGCTGTCCACTGGAGCAAGGGCAACAGGCAATGAATCCACACTGAAGGCACTGAGAAAAGTCTAGAGCCTATTTTTTAATCCCCAACTTCCAGAAGCTTCAGTAGTAACTTGTTTAAAACCTAAGAATACTCTGAATATTTAGTTTCTCCTGTGGGCCCAGGTTAGTCCTGGGGCCCTGCTCTGGGAGCCCTGATCTGTGGATTATAGCTGCCTGGAGGACCCCAAAATCATTCCATTAAAAAGGGTCCAATCCAGTCCATATCTGAAATTTGTCACTGGCTCCCCTGGTGCATGGAACCAAAGAGCTTGGAAGGCCTTGGCCTGTTGGCCTATGGGAACAGCCCCCAAATACTCAACAGGAGTTGGCATATAACTCAGTGTTGGGCACCACCCCCCCAGCCTGCACAAGATTTTGGGTTCCACCATCAGCACTCAAAAGCAAAAGCAAAGCAAGTCTCAGCAGAATGACGGGTTCTGTGACAGCCTGAAGTACATGAATAAATAACCACAGCACACGCATTTCAAGCAGTGACAAGTTCCCATAAATGCCTTAGGATTTCACCTTTGTGGTAGGCCCAATGCACAAGAGCACAGTCTGCTATGATTCCACGTGACTTCCTTGAAGGAACCCCTAGGATTCTGGCCCTGCTCTTGCCAGCATCTTTGCACACTTGGTGCCAACTCCTTCTAGATGTTGCCACCATCCCCTGCCCTGTTCCCCAATCCCCCCAGGCACAGATGCCCTCCTCCCCAGGACCCCTCAACATGCAGACACCTCTCCCTCATGCTGTGTTAGGGATGTGCTATGCCATCTCAGCCACTTTACATTTGAGAAATTGTAAGTGTTTTATGCTTGGGAGCCTCTGGAGCAAGAACTTGAGAGGAATGCTTAATTCTGAGACCTGTGCTCAGTGAGCAGGAAGTGTAGACATTTTCTTCCCAGGCCAGTAGGTTCTGGCTGCAACAACAGCACAGCTGACAGCAGCTGCTGCCTCCTCTCCTTTAGCTAGTGCCATAGGGTAGTAGATTTCCCGAGGAGTAGTTTATCATAGACTTGTCTGCCCTGCTAGGCACCTATGCATCCTTTATGTTTCAGATGGGTTACACACCACTCCATGTGGCCAGCCACTACGGAAACATCAAGCTGGTGAAATTTCTGCTGCAGCACCAGGCAGATGTCAATGCCAAGACCAAGGTACAGGCGCCTTAGCCTCAAATCCTACTCTGACACTGCTTGAGCGCTCATAGTGTGCAGCTGAGAGTTCTGCTCTCAGCACTGCTGGGACTAAAAGAGGAAAAGAGAAAACACACTTCTTCACTCATGTGCGGGGCAGAGGGGCCTGTGGAGGTGGGTGGGCTCTTCTCAAGCAGCTGGCCGGGTAGCCATTACCTGCCTTACTTTACAGCTTGGGTATAGCCCCCTACACCAGGCAGCCCAGCAGGGACACACAGACATCGTCACACTGCTGCTGAGAAGTGGTGCTTCCCCAAACGAGGTCAGCTTGGTGAGTGGCGGCTGTCTCTTAGCCACAGAAGTGCATGACGTCACCCCTGTGTGTTCCTGAGGATGGGTCTGTGATCAGTTTCTCTTTCTGGCAACTGAAGGTTGTCCTTTTAAGGAGCGGTTATGCTCCCCTTTCTGGTTTTAAATATTCTTGATGCTCTATCTCAAGTGTATGAAACAGCTGTTCATGTAGCACATGTGTGCAGCTGAGAGTTCTGCTCTCAGCACTGTTGGGACTAAAGGAGGAAATGAGGTAACACATATCTTCACTCATGTGCAGGGCAGAGGGGCTGTGGAGGTGGGTGGGTTGTTGTCGAGCAGCTGGCTGAGTAGGACATTATGTGTTGTAGGGTCCCTTGGGATTCTCATTAGCGACCTGTGGTCACTGTTGAGGATGCAGCTCCTCTTCTGGCCACATAGGCTATGATTAGATCTCTCTGCCACCACTGCAGCTGGATGTGTGTGATGGCATGAGTGTCGGGGTAACTGCACAGGACACCTCGAGAGATGGAGACCTCACTATCAATTCATTCTCAGTCGGTTGAATGAGAACCAAAAGCTGAAAACATGCCCTGCTGTTTCTGGCCCTCTCTGACTACCAATGCCCAGCCCATTTCCTTGAAGTATAGGGATCATTTCAGTCCTGCATTTCTCAGGAATACTGTCACTCTGCATCTTCTTCATCCTGCAGCCACATGGGGTGCCTTCCCATTTGTCCCCTCAGGGTTCCCTCTTGGGAAGTGGCTGTGCCTTCCAGGGCTGTGCCCTGCTCAGTTTTCAAAGTTGAACATCCAACATCTTAGCTGAAGAGGCCTCCTCCCTCCCAGCCTCTGGGTGCTGAGATGCTCCAGCTCTTCCAGGGATCTGTTCTTAGCTATAGGACATTTCTGTCCCCTGCCCCCTTTCATGCCACTGTCCCCTCTGGCCTGCTCTCTCTGTCCTAGAATGGAACCACACCTCTGGCAATCGCTAAGCGTCTGGGCTACATTTCTGTAACAGATGTGCTCAAAGTCGTCACGGATGAAACCAGTGTAGTGGTACGTCTGCCTTCCCCTGCACCAGAATCCCAGTGCCTCCCTTCCCCCCACCCCTGGGTTATTCTGGGAGCCCAGAGCCTCTGCCGTGCTGGAAGCACCCATCTAAGCAGCGGAGCAACCTGCTTCAGGCAGACTGTGCTGCCACTTAGTGGCCAAAGAGAGCAGCAGCCCAGGGGAATTCCATTATCTCCCTGGGGTGCCTGCAGGGAACCCCAGGGGAGTGGTTTTCTTTGGAACACTCTTCCTTGCCTCCCTCCTCTCTGTTACCTCATGGTCACCACGTGCTGTGCTGGATAGGAAAAGGATGCACTGCTCTGTTTCGGTTGAGTCATCTGCTTTTCTCCTTTCAGTTGGTCAGTGACAAGCACCGAATGAGTTACCCCGAGACGGTAGATGAGATCCTGGATGTCTCTGAGGATGAAGGTAAAGTGTGGGATGCAGAGTTCATGGGGACTGAAGGGCCCTGAGCAACCCAAGTTGTGTCCTGTCCCCTGCATGGCCATACGCAAGGTCCCTCACAACAGGCACATTCAGGTTTGCCTGGGGGTGTGGTCTTTTTATAGATGTTGCTCATTATCCAAAATTTTTGTGTAATTGTAGATGCAGGAAAATTGACATCTGAGGGATAGAAGTTTAAAATCTCTCACAAGCCCGTGTGTGTGTGTGTGTGTGTGTGTGTGTGTGTGTGTGTGTGTGTTACGTAGATATTATATGGGAGTGGGATTTGACTCAGATGGGAGCGGTGATAACATTTTTCCCAGTGCTTTCCTAGTGCCCTGACTGAGTTGATGTGGGTTGTTTAAAATCAGTGAGAATGCATTTGAAAAAGCCGCTCCCATGACCACTGGTGGGCCAGTAGATCTGAGGACTCTCCCTCATCATGAAATCATAGCAGGGCCCACTAAGGGACTACAGAGTGCTACAAGTGTCGTTCCTTCCCCAATAAGCCCTCACTCCCTTGAGCTTAAGAGACCTCAGGGTTGCAGAGCAGTGGTTTGGGCTGCATCCCATCTGTATTCGAGAGACCATGAGACTCTGTCAGTGGACGCGTGGTGCTGTCTGCGTGCCCTTGTAATGTACCTCGCACTGTATCTGACTTCAATGCTGTCCTTCTTTCATCTTGGCTCTCCTTTGCTTCCTAGGAACTGCTCACATAACTATAATGGGTATGATATGCTCTCTGTTTCCCGTGGTCTTTTTCACCAGAGTGCACCCCACCCTGAGCACCCCAAGTTCTCACTAACCCATTGCTGCTCTCCATCCTCCAGTGGCTCCCAGCAGAGCCAGGAGCTTGACTAAATCAGGACATCCTCACCTGCAAGCCCCACACTGGCACCCGCGTGTGCCAGTCCATGTCGTGTCTGCATCCATGCCACTGTGTCTGTGATCATCACTGCATGAGCTGTTGTGATTCCATCTGTCAGCTCCAGACCCCACAACTGGGCACTTTCTGGGCAGTGCCCATCTATGAAAGGCAAGGGCAAGTGCCAGCCTCCAGCCCAGGTTGAGCTGGGAGAGGAACAAAGGGGACACATGGCGTACAGGCAGCTCACCCACCTAAAGCCTGAATGATAATTCTGAAATAGAGGACTGTGAGATGACAAAAATAATCATGAAAATAATGAAGTTTCAGCAACCATGGTTGCAAAATCCTTGCAGCCTCACTGAAAGAGTGGGTTTAATTCCAGTGTAGTTAATTCTTCTGTGGTAGTGAAGAGAGCAGTAACAGCTCTTTCCGGTGTCCCCACACACCCCCAAAGGGCTATTCTGCAGTGGAAGCTTGATGTCCTTCCTCCTAAGCCAGGCATAGACAGGGAGGTTAGGAGCTGGCTGGCCTTCTCTGAGCTCCAGAACTGGGGGACCAGGATGGGGCAAAGTGTGTGGGGCTCAGGGGCCCCTGGAGCATCAGAGGCCACTATCTCTTCCTCAGGAAAGCAAGAGGTGGTCTTCTGTCTCCAGACTTACTCTCTCAGGTTCCTATTGTTCCAGGGGAAGAACTCATAGGCTCTAAGGCTGAGCGGCAGGATTCCAGAGATGTGGACGAAGAGAGAGAGCTGCTAGACTTTATGCCAAAGCTAGACCAGGTGTAAGTAAGCAAGGCTCACTGCAGGGATCACGTAATGGGTGGCCAAGGTGCAGACTTGGGACTCAGAATGGGGTGGCTGAATGGGGAGAGGTCACAACAAGGCCAGGCCCTGTGTGCGCTGCCACAGCAGTGGGTGGGATGCACCTAGCTTATGAGGATAAACTGGCTTGCCTCTTCCCTACCGAGGTCACACGCAGGGACTTGGTCACAGTGCGCTGGTGAGGAGTCTCTTCTCTCTTGGTACCCCAATCCCAGCACTGTCCTGATAGCTCACAGTCACACATCTAAAACCCCTCTTTTCACCAATTCTGCAGGGAAGGTTTACATTAGAAAATTGCCAGGCTGGGCTGGGGAGATAGTTAGTGGCCTAAGTGCCTGCCTGGCGAGCACAAGGAACTGGATTCAATCCTTGGTACCACATGCTGTACTGACCCTGGAACCCCAGGTGCACTGTGCTGGTCACCAAACCTGTGCATCATGTTTACTGAGCACAATGAAAGGATGCATAAGCTGAATGAGAATACCAATAAGTAATAAGAAACATAAAAACTAATTAAACAGAAATTTTGGAGCTGAAGAGATTCATTAGCAAACAGTGAAGCTGAAGACTTGGGGAGCTCAAGGACAAGATATTTGAAATAACCAAATCAGAGAAGCAAAAAGAACAACAACAACAAAAAGAATGAAGAAGGAAGAAAGACAAGAAACATATGAGACTCATAAAGAGACAAAGAGAAAAGGGAAGAGGCAGATCATTGATATGAAGAAATAATAGATGAAAATGTTCAAATTGGAGCAGAATATGGGCAACCAGATTCCAGAATCCAAAGGAATTCTGACAAAAATAATACCCAACAAAGTCCATGACGCAAGATAGTCAAGTTGTCAGAGGTGAAGAATAACACTGATAATAGCAAGAAAAAAGTGACTCATGCTGTACAAGGCACTTATACCTGAGGCAAATGTCTTAGCAGGGCCTTGCAAATAAGAAAGGAGTTGACAGGCTGGAGAGATAGCTCAGTGGTCCAAGCACAAGGACCCAGTACAGCATGCCATGCTAGCCCCTGAACCATGCCGGCCACCAGAACCAGGCATGGTAGCATACGCCTGTGCTTGCAGTGCTGGGGAGGCTGAGACAGGAGGATCACTATCAGTCCAAGCTGTGTAGTGAAAGCCTGTACCAAATGATAGATAGATAGATGATAGATAGATAGATAGATAGATAGATAGATAGATAGATAGACAGACAGACAGACAGACAGATAGATGATAGATAATTTTAGGAAAGAAGAAGAAAGAAAGAAAGAAAGAAAGAAAGAAAGAAAGAAAGAAAGAAAGAAAGAAAGAGAAAGAGAAAGAAAGAAATTGCCAAGTTGTATCTACTCTGAGCATGTCCCTCTGACCACGGGGCAAAACAGGCAGAAAGCCTGTGGTCCTCTAGAACCTGCTTCCCATTGCTTCCTGACTGCTGTGAGCTCTGCTGCTGTGGAGACATTTACATAGGATGGTTTGCAAAGGAGCCCAAAACTGACCACTTCATAGCACTTAGCCCTAAGTGCTTCCCAGAAACACAGAAGTATCTGCTGGCTTACATGGAACAGGGCAGCTTCATATTTACTGAATGCAGACTCTGACCGTGAAGATGTTATGAATCATTCAGTGGGATCAAAATGCACTCTGGAGGCTAAGGCAGCACAAATTCAAGCCCAGCCTGGGGAGCTTAGCAACTTGGTATGACCTTGTCTCAAAAATAAAAAATAAAATAAAAAGGCAGAGAAAGTGGCTTAGTATAAAGGTCCAGAACCACAAACAGAACAAAATATACCAAAGCTGGGGAGATGTAGGCCAGGGGAAGGCAAGTTCCAGTCTTTAGTGGAAATTTAGTGACTTACCAAAATCCTGCCTTCCAAAAGAGAAGGGAATAATGTAGCTCAGTACAAAGGCCCTGGGTTCCATCACTAATACTGAAAAAAGAAAAACAAAAACCCCAAGTGGTCATAGAATAAGATATCACCACTGTCAAAGTGAGGGCTCCATTGATCTGTATGCAGCTTTAGGTCAGGGAAAAGGGTGTCTTCTGTGAAGTGGGGGCTGAGGCTGCGAACGGAGCAGACACAGAGAGGCCTCATGCTTAGGTCTCTTGGAAAGGATGGGCTTCCTGGCAGCATCGGCCCTTGAGTTTCTCATGCCTCTGGTACACAGGGTGGAATCTCCGGCCATCCCAAGGATCCCATGTGTGACTCCTGAGATGGTGCTGATCAGGTCAGAGGAGCCAGAGCAGGTAAGAAGCCCCAGATGCCCTGAAGTCCCATCTGCAGGAGATCCCTTCCTAGTGGGGTGCATGGTGAGCCATCTTGGAAAAGCTCGTGCCCTTTGTAGGCACCTTTGGTCTGGGCTCCCATCCTCTGTGTTGTGAGGAGAACCTGAGCCTCAGCCTCTATGAGTCTCAGGAGCGAGGCTCTGTGCAGTGCTGTCACTGCAGCCCAAGTGACCATGCCAACAGCCCTGGCTCCAAAGCCCACACTCATGCCCCAGGCCTGCACCCAGACTTTGCCTTTGTGGAAACAGGGTCACTGTCCCGGACAGAAATCCTCCTTGTGGCTCACAGGTGCCACAGTGATGCTCTGGGTGAGTAACAGTGCTCCAGGCTCCTTCTCCTTCATGTCCATGAGAGGGGACAGCTTCTGTCTCACCTTGTTTGTGGGAATGACAGAAAAGGATCTCCTGCTTTATGTCCTCAGAGCCACCTACATTTGTACAAAGAAGCAGGTAATGAGAGTTTACTGCAATCCAATTTCCCTCTGTTTCTTTGTATGCCATTGGCACTTTTTCTAAGCAAAGAGATTCCTTAGGGACAAAGAGCATTGCACTGTGGCACTGGAGGTAGATTGGCCACCTATGCATGGTGGCCAAGCCCAGCCTGGCTCTTTTCCAGCTAAGACTCAGTTTTGAGGCATCCACATTCAAAAGCAGCAGGCTGAACCCAGCCCCAGGTGTGGAGCAAGAACTGAGCCAGCCATTCACTGTCCCCAGCTGTCCTGAGCTGGGGTGGAGCACACTGATGGATGCCAGTGTCACTGGTACCCCTGGCACAACTGTGGCATGTTCCTAGATGCTGTTAGAGATAGCAGTGGAGCCCTTGGGTAGGTCTGGGCTCTGCCACTCCCTGCCGGCCCATTTTTTTTTTTTTTTTTTTTTTTTTTAGTACTGGGGATTGAACGCAGGTCCTTGCACTTTCCAGGCAGGAGCTTGTTCTACTGAGCTATCTCCCCAACTCCAGGCCCATTCTTTTCAGCTGTATTTTTTTCTTGGTGATGGAGAGTGAGCCCAGGCTTGTGTTGCACTCCAAGATACTACAGCATACTTAACCTTTCACTAAAGTTTTTCATTTAAATCAGCAATCACTTCCTGGGTTCCTACTAGGCACCTTCATAGGGCTTTCATGTAGGACTGAGCTTCTGGCTAGCAATGAGGAAGGACTTAGGCCTGCCAGGAGAGTGGCAGATGGCAGGAAGGGTAGATAGGGAAGTGCTTAATTGTGTGGTGGGAAAAAGCCTTTCCTGGGCCCATGAGGGAAGGGAGCCTGTGCTCAGCATGACTCCCTGAGTAAGTAAGCAATAGAGGGGCTGGGACTGGATGAGGGAGGGAGGTGACTGGATGTTCTGCATGGGAAGGAGAGTGGGGCCAGGGCCCCTGCACCTATGCTGTCATTGCACCTTCTCCAGAGAAGGAAAGAGTCCACAAGGGTCCTATGAGCTCACATGTGGACCTCGGAGTCCCACAGGGCAGGGCACTAGGAGGCGAGCTCTGGAGGGGAACCCAGTGTGCTTCAAGCAGATGGACAGGTGGGCAGCAGGTAGGGCACCTGGAGCCAGCTGAGGGCAAGGGCTCCTTCCATCTGCACCTGAGCTCTGTCCTTGTCTGTGGCCATGGAGAAACTGTGGAAGTCAGGGGGTCAGATGCCTTGCAGCTCAGGCATGCCTTGTCCCCAAGGGTCTTTCTCTTTGGCTTTGCATCTAGCATAGTGTTCTTGTGACCTGGGGTGACAAGGTGGGAACATATAGGCCTCTCTTTCCTTAGGCCTCTAAAGAGTACGATGAGGATTCACTTATCCCCAGCAGCCCAGCTACAGAGACCTCAGACAACATCAGCCCAGTGGCCAGCCCTGTGCATACCGGGTGAGTGGCCAGGGCCCCAGGGCCACTCCTCCTGCTCCTGAAAGAGGCATGGGTGCTCAACATGGGTTTGCCTTGCTTCCAGCTTTCTGGTCAGTTTCATGGTTGATGCCCGGGGAGGCTCAATGAGAGGAAGTCGGCATAATGGCCTGCGGGTGGTAGTCCCACCCAGGACCTGTGCGGCACCCACACGTATCACCTGCCGCCTGGTGAAGCCCCAGAAGCTGAGCATGCCACCCCCCTTGGCAGAGGAAGAGGGCCTAGCCAGTAGGATCATTGCGCTTGGGCCCACGGGGGCCCAGTTCCTGAGGTAAGGTGGCACCCCTAGGGGGCAGACATGTGCATGGCCCCAGTCCCCAACCTCTGCCTGCCCATCCCATATGCTGTAGCCTTGGTCTAGGGCAGAGCCCCAGCACAGCTTATTTCTTGCTGTACTGAGAGGGGAACAGAGGTAAGAGTCCCATCACCCTGCCTTTTCTTAAATACACAAAGGGGCCCAGCCTGGGCAGAGCTTGCTGCTCCCAAATCTTGCTGGGTAATTACAGTGTCTGGGACGCTGAGGCAGGAGGGTTTCAAATTCAAGTCTGGCACAGAAAACTTAACGTTTAAAGACCCAGTCTCAAAATGAAAAATTAAAAAGGGTAGGGATGTGGCTCAGAGCAAAAGCCCTAGGTTCAATCCCCAGTACTGCCAAAACAAAACAAAATGGAGTTTGTTTTACTTTATTGGCAAGATAGCTTAGATAATTATACTGCTGATTTCTGCTGGTCTATTGAAAGGAGAAGTTAATACTTAATTTTTTTTCTTCTTTTTAATTTGTAATTTCCTTTAAACCAGTTTTGCATGCATGCTTATATTTGATAATCTAAACAACTAATTGAGGACATTATACAATACAACCATTATTGAATTACTATTATATTCTATATTGAAATTCTGTATGGTTTCTAATGTGTCTTTTTCTTTTTAAACTATATTTTCTCTTAAAAAATAAAATAAATTTTAAAAAAGAAGGGGAGATTGGGGCTGCTTTGGGGAGGCCTGAGGTTTAATCATGTGAATGCCAAAAAGGCCATTCTGAAAGTTGGCACACAAATGGATGTCCCTGGCCATGAAAGCTGGTGGAGTCTCTTGGAGCTTTGTTACCATTTGGGGGCTGTCCCATCTCCACTCCCCACCCACATCACCATGCTAAGCTGTCACTTGCACACCTATTTTCTCTTTCACTGTGACCTTCAAAGCCCCCTTTGGAGGAAACTCCATGCTGGCCAGCAATGGGTGAAGGGGCCAGTCTCTGAGAGCTCATCTCTCCCGTCTTGTCAGGGTACCAGGCAGGTCTCGGGCTCATGTCTCAGGGTGGTGGTTTCAGAGGACCAGGCTGGAGGTACTTGCCTATTGGCTCCTCCCGTCACTCCAGCCCCCCAGTGGGTCCTCAGGAGCCTCAGGACCTTTGGCTCTGGGCTCCACCCTGAAGATGGCAGTGCTCCACGTGGGGAGCAGCGCCCCACTGTCTGTTTGCCCTTGCAGCCCTGTGATCGTGGAGATCCCCCATTTTGCCTCACATGGCCGAGGGGACCGTGAACTCGTGGTCCTCAGGAGTGAGAATGGCTCTGTGTGGAAGGAGCACAGGAGCCGCTATGGAGAGAGCAGCCTGGAGCAGATCCTCAGCGGGATGGACGAGGGTGAGCCAGTGCCCTGGGGGCTGGGGACTCCTGAGAGGCTAGGAGTGCCCCAGGGGTCCATGCCTGGGTCCCAGAGCATGGAGGGGGTGAGCACTGCTCACAGCCTGAACCTCTTCTGCTGGCTTCCAGGAGGGATGGAGCAGGGGAGGGGCCAGCACAGGGCCTGAGTCCAGCCCAGCATGACACTGTGGCCTCCCACTCTGCCGTGTTCTTCCAGAGCTGGGGAGCCTGGAGGAGCTGGAGAAGAAAAGGGTCTGTCGCATCATCACCACCGACTTCCCCTTGTACTTTGTGATCATGTCACGGCTCTGCCAGGACTTTGACACCATTGGGCCTGAAGGTGGCTCCCTGAAGAGCAAGCTGGTGCCACTGGTGCAAGCCACATTCCCTGAAAATGCAGTCACTAAGAAAGTGAAGCTGGCTCTGCAGGTGACAGCCCCTCTGCCTTGCTAGGTCCCCCAGGAAGACCCCCTTCCCCTCAGGATGACCTGTACTTCTAGGAGGGCCTTAGAATTCCACAGAAGAGGAAGTGCAGGGGAGAAAGACAGCAGGTGGGAGGGTGAGAAGCTGAGGAAAGTGTGCCTTATGCCCACACTACCAGTTCTGATGCAGGAAGGCTCCTGACTGCCCTCCCTGAGGGCAGGCTAAGAACTGAGTGGTGACGTCAGCCTGGGCCCTGCGCTGGGCATGGTAGAGGCAGTGGTCCAGTCTTTGCCCTACTGGAGGGTGCCCAGCTGTCACCCTTCGGACCAGCTCTCTTTGTACCACACAGGCCCAGCCTGTCCCAGATGAGCTAGTCACCAAGCTCCTGGGCAACCAGGCCACGTTCAGCCCCATTGTCACTGTGGAGCCACGGCGCCGGAAATTCCATCGCCCCATTGGACTTCGCATCCCACTACCTCCTTCCTGGACCGACAACCCGAGGGACAGTGGGGAAGGAGACACCACCAGCCTGCGCCTGCTCTGCAGTGTCATCGGTAAGAGGCAGCCCTGGCCATCTCACTTTCTCATGGCAACAGCTCCTTCTGGAATACACTGTGGGGAGACAGGAGGGGTAAAGCCAGCAACCACTTGGACTTCGCTGAATCTGAAGGTGGCATGCTGTCCCAAGAGGGAATGGTAGCACCTCTGAGTAAGAGGCAGGAAGGACCTACTGCACTGGGGAAGGGCACTGTGAGTCGCCGAGAAGAGGGGTAGATTGTGGGAGAATAGGTACATTTGATGCCACCTCTGCCCATGAGCTCCAGAACCTGGGCACCTTTGAGCTCTGTGGCTATGCCAGAAGAGTGTACCCAGCTGCCCTTCTGCTGCTGTTGCAGGTGGAACCGACCAAGCCCAGTGGGAAGATATCACAGGAACTACCAAGCTTATGTATGCCAATGAGTGTGCCAACTTCACCACCAATGTCTCTGCCAGGTAAGGGGAGGCCCAGTGTGGCACAGCAGGCACTCAAGGCTGCCAATAGCAACCCCTGCTCAGGCCCTGGTACACCCTCCGGGCTGAGCTCCTCCTCTGTCCCCAGCTAGCAGGTAGGGCGATGGCCACAGAGCCCAGATGGCCCTGGCTCTTGCTCCCCACCCAGGAGTGCCCTCATCAGCCACACTCTCCTTCTAGGTTTTGGCTGTCGGATTGTCCACGGACTGCGGAGGCTGTGAATTTTGCCACTCTGTTGTATAAAGAGCTGACTGCAGTGCCCTACATGGCCAAGTTTGTCATTTTTGCCAAAATGAACGACCCCCGGGAAGGGCGGCTACGGTGCTACTGCATGACAGATGACAAGGTGGACAAGACCCTGGAGCAGCATGAGAACTTCGTGGAGGTGGCCCGGAGCAGGGACATAGAGGTGTGGCACCTGGCCCCTATGTGACTAGATCCTGGCAGGCCTTTCTCACTTCACCCAAGCAGACCCAGCCACAGAACTAGGGTGGGGCTCCCACTGGCTCCTGGGGCTGTGGTGACCAGGGCTGGTGGAAATCCTCAGGGTGCAGGACAAGGTCTCTGTCTTAGAAAGCATCTCAGATAAGACTGGCACAAGCATGGAGACACATCCATGTGTGCCTCACAGTGGCAGCAGTTGGGTGGCTCGGTGACTGGTGACAATAAGCACTGACAGTGGAGTGATTTCATTGCATTACCTTGATTAATTCTCATAATTGTGGGTACCATTAGTGTCCCTGACTTACATGTCGGGAGACTGAGAGAGACAGGGGTCAGGTAACTTGTCCAAGGTCACATAGTGAAGAAAGGGTAGAGATGGCACATTTCCCAGTTGTCTAGCCCCATAGCCTATTCTGCTGCCCACTGCTGGGTTTGCTACCCGGGTAACAGGGACATTGGAGGACAGTAGTGGGAGATATCAAGTGGTGAAAGTAGATATAACCCTACTTCTGGCCTCAGAAGCCTCCTGGGGACATGCAGGGCCAGATGTCAAGAGCTTGATGCCCTGGTTCTAACACTGTCTCAGTGTTCACTAGGCACAGCAATTATTTCTGCTGAGCCTGAGTTTTCCCAGTTGTCATATAGGACTCTGAGACTGTATTGGTTTATGTATACAGACAAAAACATGCCATAGTCTTTCTAGCTCTTCTCATGGGCTACATGCCTTTGGTAGATGTGAAAACAGACCTAAGAGTTTTTCAGGGACTGTGTCACAATGTCCTGGAGGTGTTCTGGAGTCCTTGATAGCAAGCACCCTCTGTGCTTGGACACGGGAGGCAGCTGCTTGCCAGGGACTCCAGTGGAGGGAGGAAGCTTGCCTTGTCCTCATGTCTCAGACAGAAAGCTCTTCCCAGTCACTGGGCTCTCAGAACACACCCCAAGCATCACACTGGGACAAGGGCTTGTCCAGGGGAGGGAAGCCAATGCTGGAAGTGGGCTCCCTAGGCATTCCACATTACCAGCTGTGTTTGCTTTCTTGTCCTCCAGGTTTTGGAAGGAATGCCCCTTTTTGCAGAACTTTCTGGGAACCTGGTGCCTGTCAGAAAGGCTGCTCAGCAGCGCAGCTTTCAGTTCCAGTCCTTCCGGGAGAACCGCTTGGCCATACCTGTGAAGGTGCTGCCTCCTCCTGCTGCACCCCCGCCCCCCACTTCACCCTCTGGGGTCTGGGAAGCTTGGGAGGCAGCAGACTGTAAGCCTACCTGCCTGGCAGCCTCAGGAAGGCCTGCTGAGTTTTCTTTGTGTGATTGCATTTAGGTGAGGGACAGCAGTCGAGAGCCAGCAGGGTTCTTGTCATTCCTGCGCAAGGCCATGAAGTATGAGGACACCCAGAACATCCTCTGCCACCTGAACATCACCATGCCCCCCTGCACCAAGGTGAGCTGCTTCCCAGTGAGCCCCCAAAACCAGAGGTGGGCTCCTCTAGGAGGCCCCTTGTGGACCTCAGGATGAAAACTTCACAGGGCCTCTTGCTGGCAGTGTCCCAGGCTCTCCTTTGTCTCCTATTCTGAGCTCTCCCCACCGTCTCTGCACAGTCTGTCCCACTTGGTCACATAACACCAGACATAGCACCAACTGCTGGAGGCCACCAGCTGCATGACCCCTGTGACCCAATCTCTTTGTCATTTACTTACCGTCCCCAGGGTGCTAGGCCCTCAGAGAAGGGAGTCCTGGTGTCCTATGCCACTGCAAGCAGCCAGGGCTCTGAGTTCAGCCAAGGAGCCTTGACCAAGTATATTCACGTATCAGTACCTGTGAGAGTATCAAGTCCCCTGCACCCGGCCCAGGAGTGCTCTCATGTGTTTGCGGAGTGTCTCCATGCCTCCTGTCGGTGTTATTCTGCTGCTGTTGTTGTTTTAATCATCAGCTTTCCATGCTGGCCTAGAAATGAAGCACAGTCATGTTTATATATCCATGGTACAATTCTTTTTTTTTCTTAGGAGGAGGGGCAACCAACTTTTCTCTCAAAAGCCATTTCCTGCTACCTCAAGCAAACATGACTCTGCATGACATCCCAGGCCAATGTCAGAAATGGGGCTGATGAAAAGAAAGGGATTCAGCACGAGAAACTTAGTCTGAAGTTCAAACCCTAGGTTCACTGCTTTATACTGGGTGACCTCGCACAAGTTTTTTAAACTCTCTCTGCCTCAGTTTTCTTGTGGGTGAAATGGGAATAGTAGTAGTACCTATCTCCCATGTTGTAAGCATTGAACAGGCCTCAGGCATGAGAAGTGTTCCCTGAGCTTGCCTTTACTACTGATAACATTTGAGTTTCGTCAGCTTCCTTGCACCCCACCCCTTCCTGTACTTCTACTCTGCTTCCAGAGAAACAGTGTTGCCTGCCCACCAGGACCAGGGCCACCATTCACTTGCCCACAGCATGAGTGCTCAGACCACTTTCTTCAGGAAGAGGTACACCTTAAACTCAAGGTGCCCTGTCTTTGCCTTCTCTCTATAGGGGACTAGAGCTGAGGACAAGAGGAGGACCCTGACCCCCCTGACCCTGCGGTACAGTGTGCTCAGCGAGTCCGGTCTTGGTAGGCACCTGTGTGGGGATGCACTGCTTCTCCTGAGGAGGGTGGGTGGTGCCCGTGTCCCATGCCCTGGCAGTGCTTAATCAGGCTCCATCTCCTCAGCCTGCTCTTTGCACCACAAGTCACACCTGAGACTTGGTCGCCACTGATCTGTAATCAGCGCTGCAGTGTGACCTCAGTGCTCAAATGCCAGGGGGCACTCGCTTGCACGTGGCAGACCTGTGCCTGCTGGGCTGCTCAGTGTGATCTCTCACCCCCAGGTTTCCCCAGTGGGACAGACCAAGAGGACCTGAAGGTCGCGGTCATTACAGAGCATCTTGGCCTCAGCTGGGCTGGTGAGCACAGAAAGACCTTACTTTTACTGATCCCTCATCTCCCCTCCCTGAGAAGCAGTGGGGAATAGCACTTTTCCTGATTGTTTACTGTGTGTTTGACTTGTGATTGTTCGGGGCACATTATAAAGTCATGCTGCCTGGGCCAGGGAAAGCGGCACTCTCCCTTCTCCATTTCTCTGGCTTCCTTCAGAAGAAAGAATTGACAGTATGTTCCTGGAGGCCTCTCAATGGCTTACTTTGCAGATGGGAAAACTAGGATCTAGGATCCAGCTCATTAGAGTGACTTGACTGCTGAATTAGCTGGTGACAAGGCCCAGAAAAGCCAAACAGATAAACAAAACAAGCGCCCAAGCGCCTTGCCTTGTGCACTGCCTGCGCTGCTCTGGACGCTGCCTTCCTGGAGAGCGGAATATGCGGGCATCAGGTTTCTTCTCTGCGACCTTGTCCAGCAGGGCACATCTGACCCAAAGCCACAGGCTCTGCAGCCTCATTTTCTGTCCCCTGCTGTCTGCCGGTCTGTCTGTCTGTCTGTCTGCCTGCCTGCCTGCCTGTCTGTCTGTCTGTCTGTCTGCTAGCTTTCATACAAATGGACCCTGCCCTCATTCCCACACAACCACGCAGGTAAATTCTGAAACCTTAGCAAAACCTTGCTGAAAGGTGCTATCATGGAAACTCTGAAGCTCAAGGTCTGTTCATGCTTTAAACCACGTCTCCTCCTGTCTTGAGGTGTGTTTACACACATGTACATGTGTGTGTGTGGCATGTTGTGTGTGTGAATCACTGTATATGCATATGTTCATGTGGAGGAAGCAGTATGTGTTCCTGATTGCCTGTGCACACATGTGCATGTGTGTGTTGTGTGCTAGCTTGTGGGCGTTGTACACACATGTTCTGATTCACACTTGCTTTTGCTTCAGGATTCCTTTCCTTGAAATCACTCTGGGGCTCTCTACCTTCTAGATCCTGGTGAGGCAGCTTGAATTCCCTTGTGAGTCCCACCCTCTCCTGGTAGCCTATCCCTACTGGCACCTGGCAGAGTACATGGCCTCCCAGTGCGGTGCAAGTCCTGCTGCCCCAGGAACCAGCACCTCAGCCCCTTCCCAGCTCAGAGACTAAGTTTCCCTTAACCTTGGAGAAGGTGCTGGCCTTGTTGAGAACTTAGTCTTGTCAGCTCAGGTTAGACATCATGAAAAAGGGCAAAGGCATCTATGGGTTCACTCATTTGTCAATGTCTATTTCCCAAGCCATTCCCTATCTGGACACAAAGGTGCAGAAACTCACTGCCAGGGGGCCTTCCTGGGAAAAGAAGGATGCACTCTATTCCCAAGGTTTACCTTGCTCTCCATTGTTTACTTGCAGAATTGGCCAGGGAGCTGCAGTTCAGCGTGGAGGAAATCAACAGGATCCGGGTGGAAAACCCCAACTCCTTATGGGAGCAGAGCGCAGCCTTGCTGAACCTCTGGGTTGCCCGGGAAGGCGCAAATGCAAAGAGTCAGTACTTCTTGGCTGCGGAAGCCTCTTTCCACTCCAAAGTCGGCTAGGATTAAGCATCCATCTCTCTCTCTCTCTCTCTCTCTCTCTCTCTCTCTCTCTCTCTCTCTCTCCCTCTCCCCTCATGATCAGAGGCCCTCTAGGTAGTCCACCAGGTCATATTACCATGACCAGCAACTCTTGACCACACTGTTTCTCCTTCCTAACAGTAAGATAGAAATTGTCCAGGCCCCACACAGGGCAGCAGATAGGATTCTGACTCTCATCATCCAGCTCTTCCTGTGGGATTTCCCAACCACATAAGTGTTGGAGTCTCAGGCCAGGGTGAGATGGGCCATCAATGCTGGTGGCATCTCAGGCCTGAGCTCCAGCCTATGTGGCTGTCTCTTTCCCCGGAGCACTTTTCCCACCTGGAGGAAGGTTGGTATCGTTCTCCTCAGAGCCTCATCAGCCAGGTTCCAGTCCTCAGCAATAACAGGGGAAGTTGAGTGTTTACATTTGCATCAGAAATCAACTTGAAAGGACCCAGAATTTCCAAAGAACAGTATCATTTTCATCTGCTTTTCCTTGTAGTATTCCTTAAGTTATAAACAAAAACTTACCAGCCTTTCTGTGCTTTTAAATTGGCCACTGGGGATCTGGGGATGTAACTTAGGGTAGAGTTCTTGCATGTGCAAGGCCACTGTTATTTTATGGAAAAGATCTGTT
Organism: Capromys pilorides; assembly: GCA_004027915.1. Lineage (NCBI taxonomy): Eukaryota > Metazoa > Chordata > Mammalia > Rodentia > Capromyidae > Capromys > Capromys pilorides. The sequence goes on along the minus strand of PVKN010000231.1, from coordinate 70,460 downwards.
GTAGATAAGAAAGAATTCCCCCATCTAAGTTTGGTTTTGGCAGAAGAGGACTTCCACCTTCTGAAAGCCTTAGCTTCCTCCCTTCCCTGGTCCTATTTTCAGGCCTGTACAGTCTCCCTAGGGCTCTAGAATCACTGGCCTCCCCTTCCCCTCCCTTACAGTGGAAAACCTGTATGCGGCCCTGCACAATATTGACCGGAGTGAGATTGTGAATATGTTGGAGGGCTCTGGCAGACAGAGCCGCAACCTGAAGCCAGATCAGCGGCAGGCAGATGGGGACTACTCTCTGTCTTCCTCCCAGATGAATGGTGAGTGTCTCCTGGGTGGTGTGACCAGACAGGGTCCCTGCCAACTGCCAGTGCCAGTGGCCCCTCCCCACAGAGCCTTGTTCCTGAGATGCTCTCTCCTCAGGCGGGTGGGAGGCTGCTTGGCTGGCAGCAAGCTCCACCTACCAGCAAGGGCAAGGGACTGTGTGAAAGACAGGTGTGACACACTTGTGTGGATGTGACCAGGTCAGAGTAGCCCCAACCTGTCACCTCTGCACTTGGGTTCCAGCAGGCCTGATGTGATGGGAGGGAGCTGCAGTTGGAAAACATATGGCTGGACCCTCATCCCTAGAGTCTACATATTCTGTGTCCCCCTTCACAAGACACAGGCCCTCCCTCGGCACTGGTATCTATCTTGGCATGTAGAGTATTTGATGGTCAAGAACAAGGTCCAGCATCTCATATGGATTAGCTGGTGGTGTTAAAAAGTCCCATGGTGACCCCTTTTAGAAACTAAATGGTTTTCTTTGAGCCCTCTTTCTCTCTCTCTCTCTCCCTCCCTCCCTCCCTCCCTCCTTCCCTCCCTCCCTCCCTTTTGCTGTCTTTTTCTCATCTGTCTACCTCTTTACTCTGCTGTGGTTCAGTAAGGCAGGGAGCCCCAGGGTGACAGCCCCAAGTAAACAAAGTGTGGGTGACCCCACTATGTCCCCACCCCTGTCAGCAACACTGCCCTGCAGGAGCAGAGCCTACAGCGCCCACACCCTCCCCATGTCACCCTCTGTAGCCAGTGGCACAGAGCCATGGCCCCCCTGCACCCTTGCCCTGAATGTGGCTCATTGGACCTGGCTTTCAGGCCCTTCCTGCCACCCCTCTGTGACTGAGCCATCATCTTTAAAATCAGATCCCCAACATCCCTTACAAAACTTGAAAAATACTGACTCTGTGAAGCATCACCAGGAACAGCTCTCTGGTGGTGTTTGTTGCCTGCCACCCTTGTGTGGGACTGTTCCAACCACACAATACACCACTCAGCTCAGGGGCTACCGGCCAGGGACTCCCTCCCATTCTCTCCAGTGTTCTGTGTGTCCTATTGTGCCATCTAGTGTCCCCGATGCAGAGCTCATCTTCTGTTGGTCATGTCCTGTGGCCCTCTTTTTCTGCCTCTGACTTCACCCTGGCCTCTCGTTCAATCACCCTTTCTCACCCTCTGTTTCCACTGTCTCCACTGGGGCCTACTGTACGAGAGCTGTCCACCTCCACAGGTGCATGTCATGAAGGACCTGGCCCCTGTGCACCCCGGCTGTCTCCATGGGCATCTGTGTGTGTGCGAGTGTGCACGGCGTGTTGTCTGTGTCGCCTCATCATGGCTGCTGACTATGCTCGCTCACTCTCCAGGTGCACTGGGAAGGGCTCCACCCCAGGACTGCACCACTCTCTGGGGACCTGGGTGCACATCAGAGGTGGCCAAGCAGGCCAGCTCCTTTCCTGAGAGGGAAAGATAGGAGAAATTGTTCAAACTCCAGGACACCCATGTAACAAAACACCAGTCCCTTTCTGTGGGACATGGCTTCTGAACATCTCCTGTGCTGTTTCAATCAAGTCTAATTAACAGGCTCTGGATTTTTATGACCCAATTCAGTACCTTAGGAAATAGCAGGCCACTAGAATCCTGCAGGTCTGATCAGGGAAGGTCTCCACTGCACATACAGCTCTCCCCAATCACCTAAGAGGGACTAATCCCTAGGGGTATGGGTCTCCGTGTGCTCCATGCCTAGGGAAAAGGGCTCTGCCACCATGGCTCAGCACATGTGGCAAATATTTTTCAGGCACTGTTCTAGACAGAGGAGAAATGAGCTCTTAAAGAGACAAGAAAGCAAACCAACATTCTCCATTTTGTCAGGAAAGCCAGGCAATTACATGAGAGAACCATATAATGGGCTAACAGGTCACCACAGGTGGTATAGGGGAAATTCCAGGACTAGAAGTTAGAGAGTGTGGTGGGGCCACTGCATTTGAACAAAGATGCCAAGGAGGTGAAGGAGGGAGCCATGGAGGAACGCTGGGAAAGATTATTCTAGGACAGGAGGGTACTGTACCTGCTTCCTCACAGGGCAGAACAGACAGGGCAGAGGAGCCAAGAGATGGAAATGAGGTCATGGGCACCTGGAGCTGGCCCTGGAGCCTGGCTCAAGAATGCTGGATTTCATCCATTGGGTAATGACTGAGAGAATATGATCTAGGTTTCTGAAGGGTCCTCTCCCTGCATTATGGATATGAAGGGCCATTTACTGAGTGTTCTGTCCTTCCCAGCTCCTTTATATCACTATCAGTCCTGCCCGCCCCCCCAGAAGGTCTGCTGGTCTGGGCTCGCTGCCCCTCACACACCTCTCCTTGGCCTGAGAGAATTGCAAACAGAAGCCCAGTTTGGCCCTTTCCACTGTTTAGACACTAAAATCGGCATTTATGTCTTTCTTCACCCTGGGCCCTGTCCTGAGATGAGAAGACTCATCCTGGTGTGGAAGGAAGGATGCAAGAGGGCTCAGAACCAGGGTGAGGGGTACAGCACTGTCTGTGCACTGTCCTGTTTTTGTGCAGGACCACTTGACAGCTTTTCCTAGAGACAGCCAGCTCTGTGGACTGATGGCTAGCACCACTGTTGCATGGGCTTCTTCACACTGCACTTCATTCTCTTCTGGTTTAGTCCTCCTTCAGAAGGAATTAGTTGATCTTATTCTGAGAGTCTGAGGAGCAGTGGCACGAGGGAGTTGGGCTCTTCCCTCCCCTCTTACCATGCAGGCTGCAAAAAGATTAAGTGAAAAGGCTAGTCAGCTTATCCCTTCCACAGGAATTACCTCAGGCCTGTTTTAGAAATGTCAAGAAAAAAAATGCTTACCAGACAAAAAATAGTATGTCCTGAAAATGGAACAGATTTCTCATATGGAAGGAAAAAATTGTGCTCTCACACCCTTGCCAGTTCTATTTGGCCTAGTGAATTATACTAATGTCTAATTGGGAACAAAATGTATTTTACTTACGTCAACTCTTAATGGGTGCAACTAGAAAAGTACAGCTTCTTCATGAGGCCAGGCCACCTGTTTATCCTTTCTGTTTGCTACTAATACTAAACTAATAGGACAATTATTATATCTGGTGAGATAAGGAAAGACAGCCTGGCTATATTCTGATCACAGCCTTTTACATGTGTTTTCCCCAGCATCTAGCCCCAAATGAGTTACCTTTCTACTCTGAAATGCACTGGTGACCCAAGTGTGACAGGGCTGGGTGAGAGTGCTAGAGACACATTTCTCCTGTCCAAGAACTAACCAGACCTGAGCCTACTTAGCTTCCTACATTAGGCACAGTTAGCCACATTCAGGGTGAAGACATTTATTATGCAGCTCAGCTTGGGACACTCAGTAGCTTTCATTACTAGGTAGCTCTCATTGTAGTCTGGTCCACCACAGACCATGAGAGATGCTCCTCATGAGAAGGCATTGTACTGCAGTGAGCAGCCTCATAATGTCCACCAGTTCCAGGACTGTAGCTGCAATCTAAAGGTTCAGTGACCAGCTGGCACTCCCCAGAGATAGGAGGAGCAGTGAGGCCTACATTCTGAAGGTGTCACCAGAAGGGGTTATGGGGTGGCCACAGCAGGGATCCTTCAGCGATCCTGACAGAGGCTGTACCTGTGCTCTTTCATGCACCTACTTCCATTTCAGCTAATTCCATACAATTCCATTCCATACTGAAGGCTCAGTGAGGAAAACTGCGAAGTATGAAAGCCATCCACTCCCAGTTCTAAAGTCTTGCCATGAGTCTCAGGAATGGCAGAATAGTTATCTGCCCTCTGAGAGGCTACTTATGACACATGCTACTTATGGCTAAGGCAGGGTGGTAGAGACTGGAAATGCCCTTCTGCTTGGAAAGACTGAAGAATGAACAAAATGTGTGAACTAGAGCTTCCTAGACATTGAACATCAGGGAGCAAGAGACAGGGGCCATGAGGAATGGAAAATACATGAAGTAAGTCTTCTGACCACCTACACTTGGCCTTTCTAAAGTTCCCAGGGAAACCCTGGCAAATTGTGGAGAAGTTGCTGAGAGTCCAGGAGAAATCAAAAGGCTAGACTTCCCACAGCAGAGGACACAAAGGAGACAACTGCCAGAGAACCCTGGAGACCTATGGAAGTCTCAGCTGAGTATTAACCAAATAATTTTAACTACCAGACAGGAAAAAAGCAGTCAATTTAAACTAACCCAGATCTTAAGTGTTAGAATGAGCAGACAAGGATGGTAAACCCAATACTTCACATGTTCAACAAATTAAGGAGACACATGAAAGATGTTCTCAGAAGACCCAAAATGTTCTTCTAGAGATGAAACCATGATGTGTAGGGTTAAAAATCTTGTGGAGTGGATTAGACATTGCAGCAGAAAAGAAAAATAGTGAACTTCATGACACAGCAATTCAAACTCTTCAAAATAAAATACAGAAACAAAAGAAAAAACTACAAAAAGACCAGTGAACTATGGTGCAGTTTCAGAAGGCCAAATATATATATATGAAATTAGAGTTTCCAACAGAGAAGAAGACAGGGAAAGTATCTGAAGACATAAGGGCTGAATGTGATCATGAAAATCATAAATGCGTGGATCCAGCAAATACCATGAACACCAGGTTAGCATCTACTCTAACGTGTACTGTGAGAAAATTGGCCAACACCACGGATAAAGAGACAACCTGCATATGGACTGGGGAGATAGCTTAGTGGAATAAGTGCTTGCCTGGCAAGTGAAAGATCCTGAGTTTGATCCCTGGTACCACCAAAAAAAACCAAAACAAAACAAAAAGAGAGACAACCGGAATGGCAACAGAGAAACGACATGGTCTATGCAAGGGAATGAAAATAAGGATGGCAGCAGATGCCTTACTGGAAGTAGTACAAGCAAGAAGGCAGTGGATTTAAGGTAGAGCACATTTTTAACAATGAAAAGAACACGGGAAGGGACATGGCTCAGAGGCAGTGTGACTCTTTTAGTTCCATCCCAAGCAACTGCAATTTTTTTAAAAAGAATAAGAAAAGAACAACATCAACATGAAGGCCAAAATAATTCAAACTGAGTGAAATATTTTGAACTGAGTGAAATTAAAAACACCATATATCAAAATTCATAAAATGCTAAAAAGTAATACTTAGGGGAAAATGCAAAGCACAAAATGTCTATATTAGAAGAGAAAAAATTTCTCTGCCTAATGACTTCACCGTGTACCTTCAAAAAATTGAATACAAAAAGAAAATTTAGAAAAAGAAATAAAAAGAAGTAGGCAAGGAAATAAAGAAATAATAGAAAGAAATGCATAGAAAAGAAGTAGAAGGAAATAAAAAAAAAAAAGAAGTAAATAGAAATGGGGCTGAGGATACAGCTTAGCAGCAGAGCACCTGTCTGGCAAATATGAGGCCCTGAGTTTGGTTCCTTGTGCCCCTCCCCCCAATACACACACACACACAAAGAAGGAAATAGAAGAAAGGAAATAATGCAAACCAGAGTGAAAATGAATAAAACAGAAAAAGCCTGGAGAATGAGAACAAAAACCTACGCTTCGAAAAGATTACTAAAATTGGTACACCCTCCAGCCAGACTGATAAGAAAAAAGAAAGGACAAAAATGATGAATGTCAAGAACACAAGAGATGATGTCACTACAGATTCCGTGGGTAGGGTGATAAAGGAATAATATGTTAATTTTATGCCAATAAATTTGAGAACTTAAATGGAATTAATAAATTCTTTGGAAGACACAAACTATCAATGCTTACTTAAGAATAAATAGGTTAACTGAATAGCCTTATATAAATTAAAAATTAAATTTACAGTTTAAAGCATTCCCATGAATAAAAAGTCCACGCTCACATGGCTTCTTTTCTAGTAAATTCTACCAAATATTTAATGAAGAAATAATTCATTCAGAAACTTAAAAATGAGGTAACACCTTCCAACTAATTATATGAGACCAGTACTCACCTAATATTAAAAAAGATCTAATAGGAGGCTGGCCAGATAACTCAATGGATTAAAGCACCTGCTTCGGCAGACGCAGGGACCAGGGTTGGATCCCTAGCATGCCATGCTGGCCTTGCCTGTGGAGTGTTCTGAGATGATGATACAGTTGGGGCATGGTGCCGTGTGCCTGTAATCCCAGCACTTGGGAGGCTGAAAACAGGAGGATCACTATGAGTCTACTCTGTGTAGTGAGACTCTGTTGACCTTGTACTAAATACAAAAAAGAAATAAGAAAGAAAAGAAAAGAAAGCAAGAGGAAAAAGAAACTGCATGCCAATATCCCTCATGAACATTTATGCAAAAAAAGAATGAACTTGAACTCATTCTTTGCACTATATGCAGAAAATTAACTTAAGATCATAGATTACATGTAGAGTCTAACACTGTGAAGTTTCTACAAGAAAATATGAGAAAAAGACTTATAACTCTTGGGTAAGAAAAAGGTTCTCAAATATAACACCAACACCAAAAGCAGAACACATAAACAAATTGAACTTCATCAAAAAAAAAAAAAAAAAAAGTTCTGCTCTTCAAAAGACATTGCTAAGAAATGGAAAAACAAACTACAGATTAAAAGAAAATATAAGCAACTGGTATCTGATACAAAAGTATGTAGAATATAAAAAATCATTGTAACTCAATAAGAAATCCCAATTTTTAGAATAGGCAAAAATATTTGAACATTTAACCCAGAATATATACATATAGTACATAAGAATGTGCTCAATATCATTAGTTATTGGGAAAATATAAATTATAACTGCAAGGAGATGCCAGTACATACCTATAATACCTATAAGAAAGGCTCAAATTAAAAAGATTAACTATACCACCTGTTAGGATATGAGGGAACCAAAATTTTCATGCAGTACTAGTGAGAATGTGACATGGCACACCACTTAGAATAAAAATACACTTTGATCCTTTCTTAAAAAGTTAAACATATACCTCCCATATGACCCAGCCATTCCACACCTAGGTACTTACCAAAAGAGAAGAAAGTATATGTCCATGCAACTTTTATTTATAATAGCCCCAAGTTGGCAGCACCCAAATGTCCATCTGCACATAAGTTGATACGCAAATTCTGTACATCCATGCATCAGGATTGGCTCAGGACAAATGTAAGTCACTGATACAGGAAATAGCATGGATGAAGCCTCAACAATCATGCTGAGTGAAAGAAGCAGGCTGAGAATACAGACAGTATGGTTCCACTCACATGTACATCTAGGAAATGCAAATGAATGAGCCCTTCCTATTGAGCAGTAATCAAGCCTCAGATGAACCTCACTGGCCACCACATGGCCAATGCACAGAGCTACAGACTAGTAAGCAGGGATCAAGGACAGGTTGGCAGCTGCCCAAGCAGAAGTGATTTGGATTGGGTGGATGGAGGGAGAGATGCCAGAGAAGCATGAGGAAGGCTTTTGGGATGATGGATGGCTTTTCTTCACTGTGGTGACCACTTTGTAGGTCACATATTTTAGGACTTACCAAATTATCTGCCTGAAATCCGTGTACTTACTGTATTCAGCTACATCTTAGTAAAACTATTTTTAAAACAGCAGCCAACTCTAGTAGAAAGACACTTCTGTGTAATGTTTTTGCACTTGCGGTGTAACGTTAAACAAGGGGTTAAACTTACAGTTTCTCATCTAAAAAGAAGGAATAGCATTACTGCCTTGTAGGAATATTGTGACAATTAAAAACAACATGTGAGATATATTTTGCACTAAATGGTTACTCAAGTGATAGAGCTAGAACAATGATGCTTACAAGAATGAGACCCGCGATGGCAGAGACACGTGACTCTACCCTTCTCCTGTCCGCGTCTCAGGATATTTCTAGGGAGATAGGAGGCACCATTGCCACGATTTCCTGCTTTCTTGGGTTACAGCTTCACATGTGGTGGTGGTGACTTGGAGTAAACCTTTTGGTGGGACTGGGCCCAGCCCTTTTGTCTCCCTCCTCCTCCTTTCTCCCGATCTGGCCAGAACTGGAAGGGGCTTCCTTGAGCCTCTACCATGTGCAGCTGACCTAGCCACATCCCTAGAATTTTACATAAATGGAATCAGAATCTGTGCTCATTTTTGTCCAGCTCTTTTCACTCAGCATGATTATCTGGGCTTCGTTTGTGCTGTTGCATGTATCAGTGGATCCTATTTGTCCTGAGCTATGTCCTGCTTCAGGGATGTGTATCTGTTTCCTTGCTCATGAGCACTTAGGTAGCTGCCAGGTAGGGACCATTACAAATAACTTAGTTACCCTGAGGCTGGAAGTCAGTCAGGAAGACATGCTGCTGGAAAGGCTGAAAAGCAAAGGTCTGAGGGGACACATGGCTGGCTCCTGGCACACTGGGCACCCCAGTGAGTGTTAGCTAGGGCTGCCCCTCACAAGGGAGGTCCTCTGTCCTGGCTGCTGTGTTCCCACACAAGAGAGTTCTGTGGTAGCCCTCAAGGACAGTAGGTACCTAGCTGTGAACCAGCCAGTGAGGGAGCATAGTTCAAGTGTGGTGGAGGACCATGAGCTGTAGTTGAAAGGAAAACATAAAGAAGGATGAGGAGATCTGTATCTGTGTGTGTACTGTGTTTGTGTTTGCAATAACCAACCTTTCAGCACAGTGCCTGGCATGGACTTGGACACCAGTAAAAGTTTTCTGGGTGAACAAGTAGGTGACTGAGGCTGGTTAGATGGTGTTAGCAGAAGTGGGGGTGATGGGTGAGTAGGCCTTGCTGGGGCTCAGGGCTGAAAGTAAGGGATTCAGCTGGGGACAGAGGAGGCCTCCTTGCCACAGGTGGGGTGACTTGTAAGTTGAAGGATTTGACACCAGACCGAGGGTCTTTCAGCAAGAGGAAGGTCCCTAGAGACACTGCAGGCAGCCTGGCCCATTCCAGTGGCCACCTTTGAGAGGCCTGTGTCTGCTCCCCAGACGAGCCATGCAGAAGGGAGACCCTTGTCTTGTAGTCTGTCTTTCATCCCCCAGTCAGCACCTGCTCTGAGTGGGAACCAATGGAGCACTAGTGTCCATGGTAGACCCCAGTCCCTCCAACCCACAGTCATTCAGAACACCAAGGAGCCAGGACCACAGCCACCAGAACGTGGGCAGGGATACACACCCAAGCCAGGCTGCAGGGAACAAATGTGCGAGCTGGTCACTGCAAGCATAGGGCCTGATCCCAGAAAGTTACTGCTGACCCTGAGTGGGGCTGCAGAGCTCGAGCCTGTGGACAAGGAGCTGTGGGCAGATGTGCCTGTGCTCACTGTGCCCTCTGACCTTGCCCCATTTTTGAACCCTAGAACCCTCACCTGTGCCACTGTAGATCATTCAGTTTCTGGAACCAATATGCAACTTGAGGAAAAGTCACTTCCTGCCAAACCAGAAGCCTGTTTCCCATTTGACCACCGCACTGAGGTCTGTGGCTGTTCAGTGTACCCCATTAGACCCCTCCAGGGCAGCCTGGTTATTGACCTAGTCCCGGGTGGGCTGTACTCCTCGTGTCAAGGTACATTCCTAAGAGGAACCTAAAGACTGTGCTAAAGTGAAGTTTCGAGCAAAGAAAGAGCAACATTTCCTCCTGCCCATGGAGAAGTGGGGCTTCCATCTGATCAGCCTGATCAGAGTACGAGTCCTTTGGATAAAGCCTTCTTTATCTGGCGTTCCGAGCTGGATAAGAAAGATTTCAGTTTCTTTCCTTTGCCATCCAGCGAAGGTGCCCACCTCTCTGCCCTCATGCCCTGGCTGCCCCTACCCAGCTCAGAGCCTTGTTTCTCTTGCCTGGTATCGTGGGCAGCAGCCACAAGGCCTGAGCATTGGACTTGGAACCAATGCCCCTGCCCGAATATGCATGCATTTCTGTGGCCGTGCCTGTGTGTGTGTGCGCGCGAGGATTTGTACGTGAGCGAGTGTGACAAAAATCGCTTCTGGAGCATGTTGCCCTCTGTCTGCCCATCCAGGTTACTCCTCGCTACAGGACGAGCTGCTGTCCCCTGCCTCCCTGCACTACGCGCTTCCCTCTCCGCTGCGCGCGGACCAGTACTGGAACGAGGTGGCCGTCATAGACGCCATCCCACTGGCCCCCACGGAGCATGACGCCATGCTGGAGATGTCTGACATGCAGGTGTGGTCCGCGGGCCTCACACCCTCTCTGGTCACTGCTGAGGACTCCTCTCTGGAGTGCAGCAAGGCCGAGGACTCTGACGCCACACAAGAGTGGAAGTTGGAGGGGGCACTGTCAGAGGAATCACGGGGCCCTGAGCTCGGCTCTCTGGACCTTGTGGAGGACGACACAGTGGATTCAGATGCCGCAAATGGCCATGCTGATTTGCTTGGCCAGGAGGAAGGTCAGAGGTCAGAAGAGAAGAGGCAGGAGGACTCCGCAGGTGCAGGGCAGGACTCAGAGAATGAAGTGTCTCTTGTTGCAGGCCAGCAGAGGGCACAAGCCCGAGCCACAGACTCGCCCTCCGTGAGTTGGGTGCTGGAGAGGAACCAGGACAGGTAAGGGCTGGACTGCAACAGTGAGTGCAGAGGAGTGGGTAAGAATACAGAGCAGATGCTGAGGGGCTGCTGTGTCTGAAACGTGTGCCACCAGCTACCCGCCCCCGCCCCCGCCCCCAGCCATCGCGCATGCGCAAGAACAAGCTGTGCTCTGCAAACGCCAGCTCCCTGGCTGTGGCTGGCAGGAGAGAGGCTGAAAAGCAAGGGGAGAAAGGGCAGCGCTTAGGCCCTGACTCTTGGGGAGGCCAGATTCTGGGATGCTGCTGCAGCTGTGTGGGTTCCTCTGTGTGCCTTGCATACAAGACATCTGGAGACACCTGAGCCCAGGGAGCATGACACACAATCACATATCCTGTGTGTGCAGAGCTGGTAATGGTGCTTTTTGTCATCACATTGAGAGAGAGGCTCCGGTCTGTCTGGGCAGGACAGGACTTTTGGGAGTTAAACAGCACTGTCTTCTTTCAGTTACCTAGCTGTGAAATCAGGCGCTGTGCCTGGGGGAGCAAGGTTGGCAGTGCAGGACCCAGAGTTCCTATGAGCTCACCCTGCCCTGATAGCAGTCCTTAGCAGGCCTTGTGCAAGAGTAGACAAGCGCTTAGAAGTGGTGACCCCTTGCTGTAGCAAAGAAAAATGAGACAGATGTGAGCTGGGTGTCGTTTGGCCTCCCCAGGCTGGCACAGAAAGTAAAGGAGAGCCCCTGCCTCCACCTTGCTTTACTTGGCAGGTTCTCCCGAAAGCAAGGAGATGGTTCATTCACTCTCAGAACTCTATAGTCAGCTCAGAGCTCAAAACAGAATAGGTCAGGTGAAGCTGTTTTCACTTTCTCCGCTTGACCTTGATGCCCCTTGGGCCTAGGACTTCTCCAGGGTCTATTCAATGTGACCATAGTGGGAGAAGCCATTTAAAAGACAGGATCTGAGCTGGGCATTCTGGCTATAATTCAGCTGTCTGGGAGACTGAGACAAGAGGATCACAGTTCAAGGCCAGACTAGGCAACTTGGTGAGACTGTCTCAAAATTTCAAAAGCTGGGGCTGGCAGCATAGCTCAGTGGACTAAAGCACATGCTTAGGCAAGCTTAGGCAAGCTCAAGGACCTTGGTTCAATTCCAGCACCACATGCTGTGCCCGCCCCACCTCCAGGACAGGTGTAGTCAGCCACAGAGTCTGGTCCTAATGGGGTATGCCTATAATCCCAGCGCTGGGGAGTCTGAAAAACAGGAAGATCACTATGAGTCAGAGCTGTGTAGTGAGACCCTGTAGCAATTTCAAAAGCTAAGGAGGTAGCTCAGTGCAGGGGCCCTAGATTCAATCCTGCCCCCCATACCACCAAAACAGAGCCGAGATTTGTTTGTGTCCTTTGATCAGTGGGGAGAATGTTGGGCACATGGGGGCTATGAAGGCAGAAAGTGGAACACTCCCACACGCTGACTGTGGCATCCTTCTTCCAACATGTTCAGCAAATGCAGAGTTGCTGACAGGATCCAGGAGGCCCAAATTCTAGGCCAAGTTGTACCACTTCCTGGCTCCATGAGCTTGGTCAGCCAACCAATGTGGACAGGTGCATAGTTCAGTTACTGAACTATGTCCACTGAGCTATGATGTGTCAGGCACCTCTAACAAATGCCTGGAGGTAGAAGATGGCAGTGGGAAAATCAGACAGAAGTCTCTGCCTGCAAGAAGCTCATGTTCTAGATGAACTTAATGAGATAAAAATAAAATCTGAAGCATGGTGTACCTTCATATCCCTGGGTTCCACATCTGCAGATTCCACCAGCCATGGATCAAAAACACCGTGTTAGGTAAAGAATTCTACCAGTACCAAAGATGTCTAGATTCTCTCTGTTTATTCTATGAATAATATAGCAGTTCTATTATGTCTGTTATTACAAGTCATCTATGCATTATCTAAAGTACAAAGGGAGGTATGCATAGGTTACATGAAAATACAGCACCACTTTACAAATGGTGATCAGAACACTCAGTGAATGTTCCTGTTTTAAAACTGTACGAAATAAAAGACATGTTGCCCGTAACCCCCTTGGAAATGACTTCCCTTTGAAGGTAGTGCCCACCTAGTGCACATGTGTGAAGAAAAGCATGCCCGACACTGACCCATCCCTGGGAAGGCAAGCAGAGGATGAGGCCAGGAGATCACGGAGTCAGCTATGCCAGGCTTCAAGGTCCCCAAAAGAGTATGGCATTTCCTGGGCAGGTTTTGAGCAGAGAAGCAATGGAATGTGGCCACTGCTTTGGGAAGAGCCTGGCATGATGAATAGAAGGCCACGCTTGCTGGTGGTGTGGACCAAAAAGCACAGAGGTGGGAAGAGCTTGCACTCAGGAACCAGCAAGATCTGCTAACAAATACAACACAGAATGTGAGAAAGTGAGGAGACAAAGAGGGTGCCAGGTACATACACACACACACACACACACACACACACACTCTCTCACACACACACACACTCTCTCTCTCTCTCTCTGTCTCTCTGTCTCTCTCACACACACTCTCTGTCTCTGTCTCTCTGTCTCTGTCTCTCTGTCTCTGTGTCTCTGTCTCTGTCTCTGTCTCTCTCTCTCTCTCTCTCTCTCTCTCTCACACACACACACACACACAGAGGCAGGGAGGAAAATACCAGGCCTGTCCTCACTCAAGACTGCAGTGAGGGGCAGGTGGGGTGGGGTATGGGGATATCATCACATGCCCAGACCCAGTCAAGCTGTCCTATTAAGACCTATTAAGGTGGAGATGTAAAGGAGGAGTTAACATATACATCTAAGCTTGATCTTAGCCAAAAGGTCAAAAAGCAATCAACATACATATTTAAAGTTCAAGACCAAGACACAACTGTGCATCTGGGTATGAGGAGTTCCCAGCACAGTTTAAAATGATGGATGGAAGGAAGTCACTTAAGCCATGGGTATGGATAGCAAGGAGATCTGTTCACAAAGTCCAGGAAGTTAGGAGGCACCAGCAAAACCCATTGAGAAGAGGTGACCGGAACAGGGCAGGCGGGCAGACACAGTACTCAGGGAAGGCAGTGTGGAGGAGCAGTGGTCACCTGTTGAGTGGGAGTGACCCAGGCACCATATGAGTGGGAGGCATAGTCTGAGGTTGTCCCATAATAGTGTGGAGGCCACGCAGTGAGCCCGAAGGGAGCACATCACTTGAAGGGAAAAGACAGTAGCCTGGCGCCTATGGCCTCTCCACTTGGATGGCAGATGGGCACCGTGTGTCTCCTCACTGGAGTGCAAGTCAGGTGTTTTACTCATACTGTCCCAACCCTATGGTGATCAGGAAAGGACAAGCTGTGTCTCCATGAGCGAGGGCCCAGGAGGAGGACCGACTGGGAAAGCAGAACCAGAAGTGACCAGATGCCTTTTCTATCTCCTGGTTGTGTGTCCCCAGTCCTGGACTCAGACCACAAGATCAGGACTTAGAAGGCTCCATTGCCTCCTATCTGCAAGAGGCCACGCAAGACCCAAATTCAGTCCAGATGACACCACCCACTATCCAAGGGCCAGAGCATGGCAGAAAAGAGGGAATGCAGGAAGCCTCGAGCACCTTGCAGCATTCAGAGCAGGTAAGAGCCCTGGAGGTATGAAGGTATCGCTGCATCCAATCCAGCACGGGGTTTGCGTGCACTCAGGTGGCACCAGGCATTTCCTATCTTTCAGAATGGCAGTGGTAACTTCACCTCAGTAAGGGTGTAACATGTCAGTCCCCTTTCTGCATTGTTGCTCTCTGCCAAGGGAAGGGAGGGCTCACCTAATGCCCCTGCCATCCATTCCTACACCACAGCAGCTGGGTGGTTGTGGTTAGCAGAATAGGCCCTGTGGTCTCTGAGTTACAGCTCCAGTGACCTCACAGCCATGATTTTGGTCTGTCTTTTATTCATCATGTTTCATGAAGGGCTCCAGAGCCAGAAGACCTAGGCACCAGGCTGACTCTGCACTGGTTCCTCAGCACTTTCATTTTTGCTGGGAGCAAGGCAGAGTGGAACACTGTCCAGCAGGGTGACCTCTGCGTCACAAGGCAGGGGGAAATAAGCCCTCCTCTACACTCTGCTGGGCTGATCTCGGCCCCTCGCCCTCTGCCCACCCTCCTGCCTTTCCTGTTCTTCTGTCCTCCTCTTTACTCTCCTTATCCTGCAAGCCAAGATTGTCCTCCCCAGATCCATAGTTACCCCTTCACACTCAGCCAGGTCTCCTGGGCCTCCCTCCCCCATGGTGCTCTGAAGTAAAGTCCAGAACCATTGTGGACGTATGCCCAAAGATCCACACTGCTGTTCTGTGCACCTGCACTTTGAACAGCATCCCGGGTGTTGTGAGCTTTTTCTGGTTCTTTGCTGCTCTTCTTCATCCAGAAACTGTCTCCTGGGCCTCTCCTTCCCTGTTTCTTTTTCCCCTCCCTCACCTCTCTCTCTGAGCTGGGCCCTTGGCGACCAGATTGGCTCCCCAGGGCTCGAGCTGCTGGCTGAAAGAGGTCAGGAAGGACGTGGGATTTATTAAGAAGCCTCCCTGCCAGGTATGTGCACCTGGACAGGAACACACTATGCATTCTAACTGCGGACCACCTGATGGCCCAGGCTTTTCCTTGGTACCCCATCCTGCCCCTTGCAGGAGCAAACATTTGAGCCAAAGTGCAAGGCATCTAAACTGGATCAGTTCTGAATCCCGGGGACAGAGAGGACATCAGGAGTATTCTTTCCTGCAGCCCCTCTAGGGCAGCTGTTGGCAAGATGACTGGGAGGTGAGCCCAGAATACCTCAGAGTTGGGCTTCTCAGCTGTTCTGATTGTAAATGCGGAAGCTGAGGCCAACTGGCTTTTTCCAGAGTCACATGATTGGCCATGTCCAGAGAGTCCAGGTGCCTTGGTTCTTAACTCCACTTTCTCACAGATGGAGTGAGTACACAGGGCTACCATGCCTGAAAAGCAAGCCTCCATGTTCCCGTGGTCTGGGGACCCCTAGATGGGATCTCTGCTGGATGGACTGGCAGTTGTCAGGAGGATGACAGAGAGGCCAGCTAGAGGCCAGATAGCCCCTGTGTGCCAGGGTTTCCGCTCATTCTCTGAAAACAATGACAGAGAGATAGGGACACCAGGCCACCTGTGCCTAGTGGTGAATCCAAAATGACAACCCAGGGCCAGGGACATAGCTCAGTGGAATAAGTGCTTGCCTGGCAAGTGCAAGGTCCGGAGTTCAATCCCTGGTACCACAAAAAAGGAAAAAAAAGAAAGAAAGAAAAGAAAGACAACCCAGGACATTCTGTTGACAACCTGAGTTGAAATATTTGATGGTAGGCTGTTTTGTTGATTTTATTCAGTATGGGGGCTGGAACCCAGGCCTTCATGCATGTTAGGCAAGTGCTCACCACTGAGACCCCACTAAGTCCCAAGGCTCTGTTCCTCTGATGGGTTCCTATACCTATGTTGAGGGATTTTCTTTCTGCTGGCTAATCTAGGTGGAACCAGGCTGCACTGGGCATGGCAGGAGTTTGAGGTCTGACTCACTCACTCCCTTACTCTTTCCCTTGGCTAACTTATTCCAACCCTCTTTGCTGATCTCGATGAGAATCAGAACGACTGAAGGCAAGATGGCCATGTGGTTTGACCATTTTGTGGTGGGGATCACACACACACACACACACACACACACACACACACACGCACGCCCACAGTGCCTTCAGAGTGGGCCATATGGTGGGTTTACATTGTTCTTTGTAGAGGTCATATTAAGACACACTCTCAAGAAGGGGTAGGTGAAGCACTTCATCTTCCTTTCAGAGATAGAGAAAGTGAGACATGGGGCATACCCCCTTAGAAAGTGATTGGTAGGGCCAGTTCACTGTGTCCCAGGTCTGTGTTCTTTCTACCACTTAGAAGCAACCTGACTTAGAATGTAAAATTCCTCCCGTGGCCACTGCTGGAGCTTCGAGGAGGGAAGAGCCTTTAAGGACAGGTCCTAGATAGGCACATGGGTCCCCAGTGGAGTGGCTTTGCCCTGTGAAGGAAGGGACTAAGTGACTGGCAGCCTTTAATGCCTGAGCCTGGCCTTAAGCAAATCACTCACCCTTAGGCCTATTTTTATAACACACCCTTCTGTTTCCTGGGTATTTGTAAGTCCCAGGCCTCCTGTGCCAGAACGTGTATCTGATCACTAGCTGAGGAGACACAGGAGTGACTGCATTCTCAAAATTCTTATTTTCCAGAGCCCTTGGTCCAGAAGTTTGACAGAACAGGGTAGAATTCCCACCATTTCCCACAGGAACAGGCAGCTGGCCAGCTGACTGAGCTGTCCCCCTCACCCCATCTCTCGCCCGCAGTGACTTTGACATTGTCACCAGGCCAGGGACAGCACCTGCCAGCGTCCTTCTAGTCTAGTAGGACAGCCCCCGTAGCTGATTTGGAAACTAAAATTACAGGCGCTTTATGATACCAAGAGTGGGATAGAGGCCGGAGCTGTGCATGCGGCAAGATAGGCACTCAGGCCCTGCTGCTGCCACTGAACTGGAGACAGCCCCTTGGGTCCCCTGCTGGAGACAGGCAAAGTGAGGGGCACAGAGAAGCAGAGAGACAGAGCAAGAAGAATGGAAGGGACCATAGGGGTGTGTGGGAGTGCAAACAGGCAATGAGAAGGCTCCCTGCAGAGGCCAGCCCCTGGCTGCCCTGGTTCCGGAACAGTTGGGCTGTGAGTGGAGACGAGGATGTGGACTTTCATCACACAGCTCTTGGTCACTCTGGTGCTGCTGGGCTTTTTCCTGGTCAGCTGTCAGAATGTGATGCACATAGTCAAGGGCTCCCTGTGCTTTGTGCTGAAGCACATTCACCAGGAGTTGGACAAGGAGCTTGGGGAAGGCGAGGGCCTGAGTGACGACGAGGAGACCATCTCCACCAGGGTGGTCCGGCGGAGGGTCTTCTTGAAGGTAACCACCAGGCTAGGGCACCAGAGGCCTGGGTGGAGGGGACCCTGCTGTGCTGTGTATGGGCTTGGATGTGGGAAATCAGCCCTGGATCCAGGAGCTGTGTTGCTTAAGGAGCACAAGGGCCTCCAAGCACAAACACAGATGAGCTCCCTCAGCTGTGGAGCATAGGAGGCCTGCTCTTGTCCTGTGTGTGTCACCAACCAGCTGTGGGGGTGTGGGCAAGTTACATGTAAGACAGCTATCTATAGCTATGAAATTGTAAATTTGTAGCCCTAGTTGCTCCCTTGCCTCTGCTCTGGGGGCCTCCTCTGGGAATTCAGTCTCAGCCCTGTTGTGCTTTCTCTGGGGCATCGCTCCAGGATATCATAAGGGGCAAGTCCAAGAGGCTCCTGAGAGCCCAGAGCTATGCTGTCTCCAGCTTTTGAAATGAGCACTGAGCACGGCCCACACTCTGAGAGTCCCTGTGTGGCTATGTCAGTGCTGAGCATGATTTCCTGCCTGGAGGTGGTGGAGGGACTTTCTTGTGTGTGTCTATCACTACCACTGCTCTTTTAGTTCCTCCTCCTGCTCTTATTCCCATTTACCAACCTTGGATTCTTTTCTCCTTTCTCCAATACCAGGGGAACGAGCTTCATAATATTCCAGGGGAGCAAGTGATAGAGAAACAATTCACAGATGAACAGGGCAACTTTGTCACTAAGAAGGTGAGTGCAGAAAGTCCCCTGAGCTAGAGACAGGCAGGTGGGGCCTACACCATGAAAGGTATTGAGACTCAGCTCGAGGCATGGTCTCACAGTGGCCCTAACAGGAGGGAGCTCTGTGGTCCCTCCTCTGCCATGGCCAGGACCTCCACAGCTCAGCAGAGGTGGTGTCAGTGCTACAGCGCTAGCCATCTAGATCAGACAGGTGTTTCTCAGGGTCTCCTTGTCTGGCCTGACCTGAATGCTTGTACTTGCTCCAGAACAGCCCCAAGGAACTACCTGAAACCTAGTTGAACCATGCCTGGCCCTGAAAACAGCTGTTGGGAGAACAGTGGGCCTGTTCTTGGCCTCCCAGGCAACCTCTGATAAGGATGTGGATATTCCCTGAACTGTAGCACATGTTCATGCAGCAGATATGATTTTGCCTGGCAGAGGTCAGCCCCATGCTACCTACGGCCACAGGGGGTGAATGGAGTACTCACACTGGAGGGAGAGCGGACTGCACCACCCTCTTTTGTGTGTGGGCAGCAGGGGCTGTGTCTCTTTTCATCTTCATGTCCCACTTCTGAGTACATGGCAGGTTTTAGGGCAAATGAAGGAGAGCTGGGTAGGTAAAATGGAATTCCTGTAGATGAAAAAGAAATGTCCCTGCTTGTGGCATTGGGTGACGGCCTATGGCCACAGCAACAGAGGGAAAGGCTGTGGGCTCTAGATAGACATCAGCTGGTCAGAACTTGATCAGTAAGCACAATGCATGAGAGCCCTTGGTTGGCTCCAGGTCCTCCAACCTGGTCCAGCACACATTTTCCCATATGGTGATGGCATCGGGAAGCAAGCTCTTTCTGGGCTCCTTGGGCAGGGTTTGCCCCTCCATCTCTTGCTCCTGGAAACATGCTCTTGCTCTTCTCTTCCTGGGTGGTTTGACCACCTCCTTCCTCTTTCCTTCTCCTTCCAGATTATCCGCAAAGTTGTTCAGCAGATCCCCTCGTCTGGTGCCGATGACACCCAGGAATATGAGGAGGTGATTGTTGGGGGCCCCCTGGAGGAGGACACTAGTGTGCTGGAAACCGACCCTGATTTCATTACAAAACTTGATAAGGTACCAAGGGGGCTGTGGTCTCTGGAGGCTACTCTTCCAGTGGGTCTAGAGTGCTCACCTGTGCCTGTGCCTATGCCTGTGCCTCCAGCCAGCTGGGTCTGTACTTGGTCTCCATTTGTCACCTTCCTTCTTGGGGACAGTGTCCCACTAGCTGTCCATCTCCTTTTTCTTCTTTATTCTTCTCTCCTCTCTCTTCATGACCTGTCCTGCTTTCTGTTCCTCTTGCTATCTCCAGGTGGAGCTGAGAGGGAGTGGCCTACAGCCAGACCTTCTGGAGGGCAGGAAGGGGGCTCAGATAGTGAAGCGGGCCAGCCTGAAACGGGGCAAACAGTGATCTCAAGCCTCTCTCCTTGGAGTAGCCTCTTAGGAGGTAATGGTAGCTTTCTATTTCTGCATGTCATATCCTATGACAATGGCACGGCTGCATGAGTCCCTCCCATGCCCCCTTTACCTGTCCCCAGCATGGTGTAGATGACCAACCAGAGTCCCACTGCCCATCTAGTACTCTGCCTAGGGTCCTCATCAAGAAAACAGAGACAGACCCACCTACTTCTCAGGCATTGTGTGGATGTATTTCAGTCTCATTCAGTTTGGTTTAGTTTGATTTTTGTGTTGCTGGGATAGAACCAGACCCTCATTCACGGTAGGCAAGTACTCTGTCATTGAGCTCCATGCCCAGCCCTGTACAGTTCTGAAGCAAACAAGGCTTTGGTGAGCATAAAGCCATCTTTCCAATGATCTAAGTAGTTGTGGAAACCAAGCAACATGGCTATAGAAGGTGGCAGCCAGAGTGCTAACTGCACAGGAGCATCTCGAATGTGAGCTCTGATATTTCAGGAAGGGCTGCAAGGCTTGGGGCTGGGCTGTCCTTTGAACTTGACTCCAACTGAAGTGCTGAGCAGCCCCAGGCTTCCACACCCTGCTGTTCTGGGAATGAGTCTGCCCCTTGCTTTCTAGGATGGGTCTAAGTTGACAGGCCCAGGAGCAGATGGCACCTCTGAAACATCAGGAGGGTCACTGGGGTTGACTGGGGTTGGTGTGTGGACAGTGGGACTGGGGTGGTGGCAGACAGTGAGTGCCAACACATGCAGCGACGGTCTCTTGTGGGCAGCACCATGCTGGGGACTTCAGCCAGCTCTGATCCCAGCCTCCCTGAGGGATCCTGTACTGAGCTGCCCTGAGGCCCTTCATTGTGCCCCACTCGGGGCAGCTCAGTACAGGATGCATCGGGGTGGGAGTCAGCAGGGAGCAAGGATGCAGCCCAGCACAGTACTGAGCAGGTTGGGGCTTTCCCTGGGTGGGATCTGACTTTGGGGTAGCAAGAGGCACTGAATTTCTACATTCTGCAAAAAGCAGGGCCCGTTTCCTCTTGAGTCACCAGAAGTGCTGACTCGGGGCTTCCCAACATATCTCAGTACTTGGGGAAAAAAAGAGGCCTGGCAGATCCAATCAGAGGATAAAATTAGATCTGACTCCTCAGCAACTTAAGCAGGTCACCAAGTTAACCCCAGCACTGCCAAGGGCCCCAGTACTGTTGGTGCAGAAGGCTATGAGGAGCTGCCTTCTGGTGCCAGAAGTAATCCAGAGCTGTGAATAATTATAAAAAGCAGAGCAAAAAAAAAAAAAAAAAGCACTCTTTGGCCTCATTTTTCTTGTAGTAGCACCAGCAGCTTTAACTTTAGGCTCCAGTTGAGCTAAGGTTCTACCGATGTCCCTGACAAGCAGCCAGTGGCCAGGCTGGGGGAAGGTGACTCAGAATCTGGTTAATTTGCTACAGAAGATCTGCAAAGAGGCTGAAAGATGCAGAGGGAACCAGGGACCCTGAGTGGGTGTCAGGGACATGGATAGGCTAGTTCTGGACAGCACCGGGCCCTCTGCCAGTCAGAGGCAAAGGGACGTGTGTGGTGGCGACAGTGCTGAGCCTGGCTCCTGCCTACGTCCTCAGGACCCAAAAGTGGCCTAAATGCTAAGCCCTCCCCGCCAGATACAAGGCCTCGAGAATATAGCAAGAGACTATAGCTCTGATTCTTCCACTTCCTGTCACCAGCCTGCAGGCAGGTGTAGTCAGTCAGAGTCAGCTGATCCTCATTTGTAACTCTGCCCACTTGTTAAAATTCTTTTGTAACCCAAAGCCACTGCTCAGCACGCTTTTGTGGTCATTCACAGATATAACCCAGCAGCAAAGGCTTCCAGCTGCCCAGCAGGCATGTCCTAGAGAGGCCCAGCAAGGCAGCACCCACGCAGCTTCAGCCCTTGTGCTATAAACAAGTGTCCCTGTCGTGTCTATGGTGAATGACTTTTTGAGCTTTTCCATGTTTTTCCTTGGTGATCTTTCCACTGAATCATCCCCGGTAGTGTTGAAGGGCTGTCCAGGGTTTGTGGGTGCAAAAAGAGGCTGCAGGGCCCCTCCTAGAAGGAACTGTGTGTGCCTGGCGAGCGTGTTATGGTGCGGCTGCTGGGAGCAGTGTTGATGAATCAGCATGTGTACATTAAACATGCACATTAAATATGTATATTAAGCATGTAGAAAAGTTTATGTACACACAGGTCACAAAACTGGGACTGAGGTTCACAGGAACCTAAACTTGTATTTTGCATAAGAGCAATGGTTCAGTGTTAACTAATTCAGTGCCCACACACCTTGAGCAACAGGACTGCTGCGGATAATGAAACCAACTGTATTTATTTTAGATAATGAAAGCTAGGACTTAGGAGTCAAGACTTAAGGCCTGGCTCCTCCTATTTCTAGATCTTGTAACCTTAAACAGGTCATCTAATATCCCTGAGCATCAGATTCCCCAAGGGAGGATGAAACAGTGCCTCCCTAATGTCCATTACACTATAAGAAGTACGGGGATGGAGTTCAGTGGTAGACTGCATACTTAGTATATATAAGGGCCTGGGCTATGTCACCAACACCAAAAATAATAGAAATAATAATAAGTTTACGGGTAACTGAGAACACTGCTATAAAGAGAAAATAAGAACATGCATGGTCCAGTCTCAATCAATGGCAGGTTTTATCTACAGTGGCACTCAGGGCAAGTCAATCGACCTTCCCAGCCTCAGGTCCTTTATCCACAAAGTAACAATAATGCTTCCTTGCAGGAAGGGTACAGGGATCGATAAGATTATGTTTGTGAAAGGGCTTTACAAGTTGTCAGGTTCCACGGAGTGCCATCCACATCTCTGTGTGACAATCACGGGAGAAGCTTGATGAACTATGGGTTCCTGGGTGGGGGTGTAGCACAGTGGTGGAGGGCTTGCCTTGAGTTTGTGAGACCCTGGACACCTTCTGCAGCACCAGGAAGAGAAAACTGTGGTCGGTCTCTGCCCTAGTCACCCTGCATTAAAATTCTAAAATTCAAGATTCTGCATTGCTCTGCTCAGACACTTTTTATACAATAAAAAGTTATTTTTCTTTCTCTTTCTCTCTTTCCTTCTTTCTTTCTTTTGTATTTTTGAGACAGGATCTCACTGGGCAGTTCAGGCTGGTCTTGAACTCACTCTGTAGCCCAGGCTGGTCTTGAACTTGCAAGAATCCCCTGCCTCAGCCTCCTAGGTTCAAGGATTACAGATGAGTGCCACCATGCCCAGCTAAGACCCACCCACCCACTTTCAAGTGGGGAAAGACACCCAAGACCTCAAGGTTGTTGTTGTAAACCACCCATTCTGTTAGAGGATGACTGGCTGTGGCTGGAGAAGGCCTGTAGCACAGGGGTGGGATGCAGAACCACACCTCTGGCTTATCCAGCCTGCCATGTCCCTTGAGTGAGCCCTGCTTTCAGAAAGTTATTTTCAATAACTCAAATTGAAAATTGAGTTATTAGGACTCATTTGAGTCTCCTTCCCAAATCTCCTGAAGCAATGTGGCACAACTGTAGGTTTCATTTCGAAAAGGGAACTGGAATAAACCGCTTGCAGTTCCTGTAGGGGCAGGACATGCCATCCTGGGAGGACCCAATGGACTCCCCTGCCACTCCCACCTTCAGGGAGGCTTTGGCATCCAGGCCTGACAGGTAGGGTGCTTTTTAGGAGGTTGATTTAACATGCTGGAAACTGCTGTTGAGTGAGGTGTCATGGCTTGAAGCAGGCAGCAAGGCAAAAGGTTCTCCTTTGTGCCCAGTGTTATCATGTGGATGTCCCTGCATTATAGTGGGGGACAGAGGTGCTGCCTTGGGGTCCTAGCAACCTGGGCAGGCTATCTTCATTGTGCATGGCTCACCTTGAGGGCCCTCTGGAAAGCCACAGATGGAGAAGGTTGCTGTCTTTGTTTTCCTTTTTAAGGCACACTTTCCTCTCAGTGTGGCTGTAAGACTTGCATTAGCTCTGACAACAGAATGTTTGGATAAGTTTAAAATAAGCAGTAGTCTCTACAGGTGGGGCATGGAGCATACACATTCTGCTCTGTGTTGAACTGGAGTCCACCTTCACCCCAGCACCATGAAGACATCAGTGGTGAGGGCTGGAGGAGAAAGGGGACAGTGCGGAGACAGGGATCACCATAAAGAAAGCACGAGGGAGACACTGGCTGGCACACAACTCTGGAGTGGAAGAGATGGTTTTCTGAGATTTGAAAGGGTGAGCCTTTTCTGAAAGCAGGGCTCACACAAGGCCACATGGCAGGCTAGAGGCCTGGATAAGCCAGAGGTGTGGCTCTGCATCCCATCCCTATGCTGCAGGCCTTCTCCAGCCACAGCCAGTCATCCTCTAACAGAATGGGTGGTTTACAACAACAACCTTGAGGTCTTGGGTGTCTTTCCCCACTTGAAAGTGGGTGGGTGGGTCTTAGCTGGGCATGGTGGCACTCACCTGTAATCCTTGAACCTAGGAGGCTGAGGCAGGGAGTCCTTGCAAGTTCAAGACCAGCCTGGGCTACAGAGTGAGTTCAAGACCAGCCTGAACTGCCCAGTGAGATCCTCTCTCTAAAATACAAAAGAAAGAAAGAAGAAAGGAAAGAGAGAAAGAGAAAGAAAAAGACGAAAGAAAGAAAGAAAGAAAGAAAGAAAGAAAGAAAGAAAGAAAGAAAGAAAGAAAGAAAGTCTTTTGTAAACTGCAGGGTTTATTCAGCCCCTTACTTGAGGACATGCTTAGCCCTGGCATGAGCAATGTCTCTTATTTCCTGGCCCTACAGTCCAAGCCAGGGAAATGATGCTGGCACCAGTGCTAAAAAGAAAAGAGAATGCAGAACAGTAGCATTTCCAGATAGCCCAGTAATAGTTCACATGTCAAGAATGTCCACAGTCCTAAATACAGCACAGATCTGACAGGTCTTCCAAACATCACAGTGGTCTATGAGGGAGGTTCTACCACCACCTTCATTCCACAGGGAGAAAACTGAGTCCCAGAGCAGGTAAGCAGCTTGACCATGGTCAAGCAGCAAATAGCAAGTACTGGCTGAAGCAGGATTTGAACTTTGGCAGTCTAGCTTGAGAGCCCCTGCTCTGGACCATCATACACGGTGCAATTTTAACAAAAAGGTGGTGGCAACCAGGAATAGCTGAGGAAGGGGTGCCCTGAGGGCCAGGCAGGACTCCATGGAGGGGAAGGAGAGTGAGTCACAGCTTTCCATGGGAGAACAGAGACCACAGGCAGAGAGGGGGCTCCACTTTCAGAAGGTGGTCCCTTAAGGTGATAGCCCATCAAACCAAAGCAGCAGAGCTGCCTGCCTTTAGGAGGGATTTAGCAGTATCCCTCACTCTTTGAAGCTCTTCTTGGTCATGCATGACCAAGACATTTCTGGGTCTGGGGTGGCTCTCCTCCCTCTGAACAACCTGCTACCTTTCTGTATCACTTTCTACCCAACAAAAAGGCTGTGGACACCTTTCTCATATTCTTCTTACATTCTTCTTAGGTCCCAGCATACAGAATCTTGAGATCCTGGTTTTGAAAACATGGAATTTTTATGCCAGCTGAGAGAATGAAGGCCTGGGGATAGGGGAGGGCTTTGATGTCAATCCCAGCCTTGGACCTGCCATGTCTAAGAACTGGCCCATCTCATCAGAGAAGCCTCCACCAGAGCCCTGAGCTCTGGATGCCAGAATCTAATCTGCTCCACCTCTGAGTCCCCAGGACAGGAGCACAGCAGACCTGAATCCTTGGTGGACAAAGCAGAATGAGCATGTAAAGGCCATGCTGCCTGGCCTGGCCTCTTTCTCAGAGCCAACCTGGACTCACAGAATGGCTCATTCCTACAAGCAGGGTGCAGCAGCCTTCTGCCTGTTCTTGGGTGTAGCATGCAGTCTTCTCCCTAAACCTACTCAGGCTTCTGGTGTAGTGGCCTCTGTGCAGGGAGCTGGGATGGACAGTTAGGAGTTGAGGAAGTTCTGACAGTGCAGCAGAGCACCCTTCCGTGCAGCTCCTGCCTGGGGGCCCTGACTGAACAGCCAGCACCAAACTCCACATTTGGGGTTTTTGGTGGGAGTGGCTCCTTTAAATCCTAAACGCTTCTTTCTTTGTGTCCCCCAGGATCACACCTCGACACCCAACCCCTGACTCCATACACTCTGCCATGCACACAGGAGGAGCGCTGGACCCAAGGGCAACAGAGCGCTGCCCATGTTCTTCTAGGCTCCTGGCATGACCTCTGTGAGGGCTCCTTTAGTCTCCTACCGCATGAACGACTGGCTTTAGACTGCATGACCTACAGTCTGCAATCCTGCCCCAGTGACTCCAGACTCCGGATCTGTCTGCTGCCAGAAGGGAGAGGAGAGGGGGAGGGGACACACACAGGGAGAGCATGCAGATGCAAAGGGCTCTTTCTTGGCTGGGGATGGTTTGGCGTTGTTTTAAATTGTTTTGATTTTTTACTTCGTACAGAATACATTTTTTCAATTTCATCTGTAAAAAAAAAATCTATGTGGGCTTCCTGGAAGGAAAAACAAATTAGGCACGAAATCAGGTTAGCATGTTAATGTTGTGTCCACCCTACTCACCCCCATTCCGCGTGCCACTCCTCTACCCCAGAGGACAGTCCCACACTAGGACACGCAGGACAGTCGCTGGCCCCTCCAGCAGCCACATGCTGAGTTCACTGTGGCCTCTGAAGCTGTGTGGACTCTCCTGTGGATGAACTGGGATTTTTTTACTTTCTCTCTCTCTCTCTGCCAGTTTCAGTATTAATCATCTTCCAGTGGAAAATCATTGCCCTGTGCTTGTATTGGGGTCCCTGCCTTAGGGGTTTAAGGTTCAGAGGCGAGGACCCCAGGCTTAGCTGAGGGCTCAGGAGCTGGCCAGCAGAGTGCAAAGGTCAGCGGGAGAAGGGCCGATGGCTGCCCAGATCTCACCAGCATGACCATAGAGAAGAGGTTTTCTAGATCTTCAAGCACTTCTATCATAGTCCGTGTCCAAGTATAAACTGTACAGTAATAAGCCTTGTGTATATGAAAAACAATAAATACTATGCAAACCACTAGAAACACTTAGCAGTACGTATGAAGCA
Organism: Capromys pilorides; assembly: GCA_004027915.1. Classification (NCBI taxonomy): domain Eukaryota; kingdom Metazoa; phylum Chordata; class Mammalia; order Rodentia; family Capromyidae; genus Capromys; species Capromys pilorides. The sequence goes on along the minus strand of PVKN010000231.1, from coordinate 43,469 downwards.
CTAACAGCTCGGCTCCGGACTTCTCCGGCCTGAGGGAGAAGAGCTACAGGCTGTCTTTCAGTGAAAGAGCAGGACAGGGCTAGTGAATGTAGCCGCCAGCCCCTCTCTCGGAGCCAACTTGGTGCTCAAAGTCCAGGCAGCCCGCAGACTGGGGCGGTGGGTGGGCCGGCTCAGCCCTCGGCCGGGCGGGGAGTACAGAGGGCCGGGTGCAAGAGCAGGAGCCCGGGGATGAGCCTTAACGCCCCGGCGCCTCCAGCGAGGGCCCGAATCAGCACAAAGCGGCCCACCCGCCTGCCTGGAGGGGGCCTGCAGGCTCTTCTCGAGCTCCGCGGGCCGGCACCTCCCTCCAGGCCGCTCCGGGGCGTCCTCGGGACACCTTCAAACCTTCCAAGTAGCACAGTCCCCTCCGCGCTGGCCCGGAACCCAGCCCGCGCTTCCGGGCCGCGCCTCCGGGACAGGGGCGTTTCCCAGCCTCCGGGCGGGGCTAGCTTCTGCTTTGTGGGAGGGAGGTGGAAGGGGAGGAAGAAGGCCGCCCCGGAGAGGAAGTGCCGGTTCGTCCGGCTCCGGCGGGCTGTCCCAGCGGCCCATCCTCGCTGGCTTCCTCTGCGCAGTGCACAGCCCGAGCGCGTAGACGCCGGACACCCAAGCCCGGCCGCAACACGGCATCGGGAACAGCGGTGCCTCGCAGGCCGAGACGGCCGAGGCCGGACGACGGGCCGACCCTGCACCTTTCTCTCCCGGGCCGCGGCCCTCCTGCGCCCCCGCGGCCCAGCCCTGCTTTGGCTCCTGCTCCGCCTGGCTTGGCTGCTTGGCCCGCCGGCCCAGCCCTGGGCGGCTTGGCTGCGCTCCGCTACTAGTAGGAGCTGCGTAGGGGAGGACTTTGGGATCTCCACTCGACGCCTAGAGAATGCTGCAGTCTGCACATTAAACGCTTTTTAGAAGTTTTGAAATGACGTTGATTTTTTAATTGTTATGAAAAATGAATCGTTTCTGGACCCTTCCACGTGCTCCGTTGCTGGGAGAGCACTCCCCCACCCACTCTGATGTATAGACCATTGTCCCTACACCAGCTGAACAAATGTCACATTAATAAAGAAACCGACTCATGGCATGGCTGTCTCTCCTTCCTGGCACGGGTGCGGGATGCGAGGTGCCGCGCAGGAGTGAAGTATGGGTTGGAGAATGGAGGGCGTAGGGCTCCGCCCCAAGCCTGGGCTGCCCCGCAATTGTGGAGTGGGGGGCGGTTCCACACTGCAGCCCGGGAGCCCATCTCTCCCGCGGAGGAGCTATGGCTTCTTCCACTCAACATGCCGGCAGCCTGCCGGGAAGCCGCCCTGGCTGCACAGAGCCTGCCCTGCCCTTACCACCTGCTGGCTTGTTTCTCCAGCTGCCACGTAGGAGAAAGTGGCCTCTGAAATCTTCCCCTTGCTGTCCTGGGATTCCCAGATGCAATTTTGTCAGCCTTCACATAAATCATGTTTCATGATTTTCTTCCTCAGAAGTTCCTGTCTTTAGGGAGTGCCCAAGTCAGTTCTGAGGGCCCCAGAGCCAGCTTCTCCCATGACCAGCAAGTCCCTGTCAGGGATCATTCATTGCGCCTCTGTGACTCAAATGCATTTCTGCAACCCCACTGCCAAGGTTTGGGAGCTCTGGGACTCAGCTAAGTTCCCAAAGCAATTGCCATGAAGTTGACTTAGACACACAAGAAAAGTTTTTTGGTTTTAATTTAGAAATTAAAACATCATCTGCACACTTCTTGGGAGTGTTCCTTGAGTTACCTGAAATCATCTGTGCCACAGAAGGAGGGCTCAGAGCTGTGCAGCAAAAGGGGCTCCCCTGACCCTGGGCCAAGATGGGCAGGGCCTCTGATCCCCCACTGCCAAAGCCAACACCAGGGAGGTCCCGGAAGAACCCATGACCCCAGCAGGACGGCTCTGAGACCATCAGACAGAGTCAGGGAAGTAACAAAATATTTTTCTTGTCATTATATATATTCAGGCAAGGGACATGCTTGCTTCTATTTTTAGAGAACATCTTTAGGAAAGAATGCTAGACATGAAACAGAAATTACACTAGTACTTAGAAAGCAGGTTAATTCCCCTGTACCTCAGTTTCCCTTATTGTAAATGTGAAATTGCCCCCAATAGTGCCTTGTATGCTATAAAAAAATCAGTGAAGAACAGCAGCCTGTGGGGCTCTGAGATTCATCCCATGCATCAGGCCCAACCAAGCACCCAGCAGCATGGCTCTGCTGCTGAGGCAGGAACACCCCAGCATCAGAGATTTCACACTGGACACCAAGCCAGTCAGCACATGGCCACGGCCTCAGCAGAGACTTGGATGCAGAAGCAATTTCAGCTAAGTGAGTTAGGGAAGGCTGCCCCGTGACAGAGGGAACAACTCTCACTACCAGTGAGCAGGAAGATGCACCCTCAACAGAGCTGCTTTAGTTGCCCGCTCTGACTCAGTCTGCCCAGCAGGTTCTCAGGCCAGGATAAGGAACCTCCACAAGCAGGCATTACCACCTACCCCCACTTACCCCATCCAGTCACTGAGGAGGGAAGGGAAACAAGCTCAGGCTTCTACCATGCAGAGAGAGAGGCTGGGAAGCTCAGGACGGGGACCCCTGAGCCTGACCTCCTCACCTCAGGAAGCAGCTATGAAGGAGCCTCCAGGGATCTCGGACACCCACCTTCTCTTAGGGGCCTCTGGCAATGAACGGAGCTTCTAGAGCTCATTCCCTCTTCTTTCTCTGCTTCACACACACACACACACACACACACACACACACACACACACACACTGGCTGATTTTACAGTCAATCTTTCAAAGTGCAATTTGTCTAGGAAAAGCCAATGTGAAGCCTGTGTGGACTCCGACCAATGGCAATGCAGCTCGCCCAGCTCAGCCAGTCTCTGCTCCATATTCTAATAGACCATTTCTTTATCAGGGAAATGTCCCTTCTCTGAACTTCAACTTCTCATGGAGGGTCCTCAGACTCAGAGGCAGAGGGGGGTGCTGCGCTAAGCTTGGGCAGCACCCTGGCCAGGCCAGGCCAGGGCAGGCGGGAAGGAAGGAGTGAGTGCTGGGAAGGCCTGCCATCAGCCTGTGGCACCTGCCTGGGAGTTGCTGACTAGTGTGCCCGGACCAGGTGCTCTAGGTGCACTCAAAGGCTGGGGCGACTTCTGATTCCAAACCTGCCATGACACCTGGGTCCAGAGCCTGGGCTCTCAGGCTGTAGAGGCCTAGATTTGGGCTTCTTGCTTCTCGCTGTCTGATCCAGAGATCATGGAGTCCAACCTGCAGGGGACCTTCTTGCTGAACAACACCCCGCTGGCCCAGTTCTCAGAGATGAAGGCTCCTGTGTGCCAGTACTCTATGCAGAACTCCTTCTACAAGCTCAGCCCCCCAGGGCTGGGCCCCCAGCTGGCTACTGGGACCCCCCACGGGATCACAGACATCCTGAGCAGGCCCGTGGCCACGCCGAACAACAGCCTGCTTTCCAGCTACCCCCACGTGGCCAGCTTCAGTGGCCTCAGCTCCCAGGGGGTCTACTATGGTACCCAGATGGGGAATTTTCCCAAGTCTGGGAACGAGTACTCAACACGGACCCGGAACTGTTGGGCAGACACAGGCCAGGACTGGCGCAGCGGGAGGCAGTGCGGCGATGGTGAGTACCAGGCAAGCCCTCCCAGCCCTTTTACGTTGAGAGAGCCACCTCCCCTAGACTACCTAACTGCCCAGCTTGGACACGGGTACAGGTGGAACTCCAACCGCTCCCATTTCACCCAGCTGTATCTGGTACAGCTGTCTGATTCTTGCCTCAGCCCACTTGACCCACCCCAGCACTCTTCAGGGGACCCAAGAAGGCCACAGAGCCACCCACACCATGTAGCGTCCAGCTGCAGCCTCTCCATGCTATGCCCAGAGCTCATGCCACCTTTAAAGGTGACAGTTGCCAGTGTCACCTTCCCAGAGAGCCTACTCACATCTAGTATCAGGGGCCTGGAGCTCACCAAGGTACTGCCTGGAAGAAAGGATCCCTCTTCCCACCCTCTCCCTGGGGGTGATAGCAACAGGAGGAGCCAACTAGCTGAGCAAGCAAGGCTTAGGAAACTCTCATCCCACTCACTCCAAGCCCCGGGGTCCCAGAGAACTGGTCCAGGGGGCCCAGGGCCAGTCGGGAAGTAGAGGAGGGCAGAAACATGCACAAGCAGGCAAGGCCTACCTGGGAGGCCAGGGGAGTGACAGTGACTCCCAGAACTATACCTGTGCCATGAAAACTGTTTCCAGATATGGCAAGGACAAGAGCTTCCCCTGCAGTAGGGGCCTGAAGCCAACTCTGGAAATGATGTCCAACATACTGGAGCCTATTTTACAGCTCTGTTTGGGGGGATGCTTTAAACCTCTAGCTGTCTTCCCATTACCTCATTTTCAACTTGCCATAGCTCCACACCCTCTTTATCCTCTCTTCTTCAATGCTGAACACACATACACACACACACACACACACACACACACACACACACACACACACCAATGATGAAGACAGAGGTAAATGAATCAAGGTGTAAGGCCTGAAGATGATGACCCCTCTGAAGGCTTCTTTCTCTTTCTGAGCTCAGTCTCCCCACCGGTCACAAGAGGAGAAGAGATGTGGGTTGCCAGACATGTAGGGATTCTGCTTCCTCTGCGCCCTGAGTCCCCAGCTCCTTCCCGCAAGGTTGCTCTGGCTGGGGTTTGGGTCAGGTGCCCCATGTCATCCTGATCATGCAACAGGGAAGTAGGCCTTGGCAATGGTGATTTCTTGTTTTCCAAGAAATGTAGGAAACTGGGGTCTAGGATGGAGGAACTAGGGAGGAATGTAGACTCTTGGGCAGTGGTTGTGTACAGAAGGTGCCAATCCTGGTCTGGGTAGTGTGAAGGGACAGCCTTGTCTTGGTGTCTTGCAACACTGCTGTCCCTGGGAAAGGCAGCAGCATTGAACAATGAGAACATTAGGCCAAGAGACATAAACTTAAGTTGCTGGAGGCTGGGGTGGCTGCCCTCTTAGGGCCCTGTTGTATCAGACACAGCAGAAGTCATGGTCACTATTATCTGTGCCCTTTGAGAGGCAGGACAGGGTTGGCATCCCACAGGCAGTGCTTGACGCTCCATCATTGCTCCTCTGCTAACCCATCTCTCTCCTGCCCACTAGCCCCGGACCCCCTGAGTGATGGCATCCACAAGAAGAAGCACACCCGGCCCACCTTCACCGGGCACCAGATCTTCGCCCTGGAGAAAACCTTTGAGCAGACCAAGTACCTGGCTGGTCCTGAGAGGGCAAGGCTGGCATACTCACTGGGCATGACTGAGTCACAGGTCAAGGTGAGTCTACTCCAGAGGGGTATCTGCCTTGCAGAGAAGCCCCTGTCAGACAGGCCACAGAGGCCACTCCCAGCTCCTTGAGCTGTGGGACGACAATCTGGTGCTTTCCCCACCTCCAGTACCCTGGCCAGGAATCCCTGCAGCTGCCAGCAAAAGAAACTGGCCCCTCTGTTTACCAATTTTTAAAATGATGGTGATGCCTCCCTCCACTCCCCCTACCTGAAGGGTGGTGGGGTGGGCATCAGAGGTAAGTAGTGGGATGGCTCCATGGAAGTTGAAAGGGTAGACAATTTCTTTCTGCTTGACACTAGAGTGTCGCAGAGACACCAGTAAAGGAAACCAGAAGCCACCAAGACTTCCAGCTCAGGGCTGGGACAGCAGGTTTCTAGATGGACCCAGGGAGGCTGGCACCCAGGTCTGGGCTTTCCACAGGTCACCAGCCTCTGGAACCAGTTCTTTTCCCAAATTCTTCCAGGTGTGAAAGCTGACGGACAGAAGCAGGGGAAACAGCTCAGCCCTTGTTGCTGTTTTTCTGTCTCTGTCGATGTGTGCTCTCTAAAGCAATGTGCCAGTTATTAGGAGAAGATTGTTCATGAAGTTCAGGGAGAGACTATGAAGCTAAAAGAAGAGAGATGGTTATTTTATTATTTTAATTTTGTGTGTGACAGTACTGGAAGTGGAAGGCAGGGCCTCTTGCATGCTAGTCAAGCCCTGTCCCAGAGCCTCATCCCTGGCACCGAGGACTTCTCTGCACCCATTGCTGTGTAGCAGCACCCAGCCTAAATCTTCCCACCCTGCCACTGGGGTCTTTCAGCGTCTCCCACTCAAGGGCCTGCAGCAAATAGTTGCAGCCAAGCCAAAAGGGTGTGTCGCCCCAGCGATGTGCCTCTTGACCTCTGTCTCCCTGCTTAGCCGCGGAAGTCCCTGTAGGAGCAGGGTCCCCTCAGCCCTTGCCAGGTGTCCTCAATGGTGTACTGTGCGCGGTGACGCGGCCCTATTGCTCCAGGTGTGGTTCCAGAACCGCAGAACCAAATGGCGCAAGAAGAGTGTCCTGGAGCCCTCATCCTCCACCCCGCGGGCCCCAGGAACTTCAGGCGCGGGAGGGGACTGCGCCCCCTCGGAGACCGAGGACGACGAGTACAACAAACCCCTGGACCCCGACTCTGACGACGAGAAGATCCGCCTGCTGCTCCGCAAGCACCGCGCCGCCTTCTCGGTGCTTAGCCTGGGCTCGCACAGCTCATGAGTCTCCGTGCGGTCCCGTCCAGTCGGGCCGCTCTCCCCTCCCGAAAGCCTGGCGGCTGAGAGAGACTCGGATCCCTGGGAAGAGAGGGGCGGAGGACAGGGTGACCATGCACATGTCTCCCAGGGAGGGAGTCCCACAGACCTGCAGCACGGGAGGTGAGGGTGATGGCACTGCCGCCAAGAGGCTGATGGTGCCCTCCCTGCTCCACAGCTGAGACTCCGGGTGGGGGCTGCCGTCTGGGACCTGGGAAACAGGGCAGGGGCCAGAGATGCAGAGTGGAGCTGCTGTCCAGGAGCATCCCTCAGGTCTCTGCGCAGGCCTAATCCATTCCATAACCCAGGCAGCAGGAAATCAGCTACTAAAGGCTCATGGGTCCAAACCTGACCCGCTGAACCCTGAGCTTCAAGGGTCTTCCACCTCCTCTGTCCACCTTATCCTGGAGGGCTAGAAAGGGGCAGTTGCACAGTGCACTGAGAAAGGGAGAGAAAATCCTAGAGTGCCGTCCTGCTTGAGAGCAGCTGGGCACTCTGTGTGCCCAAGTCCAGCAAGGCCCAGAACAGAAAAGTACCCTGCAGGGGAGACTAAGGAGAGTTCCGGAGTGGGGAGTTAGGCCCCCAACTTCTCCTGCTAGAGCACCTAAACAAAGAGAGAGTGGCAGAGAGGCCCCAGACAGACTGGCCCCCTCCTTTCCTGGGGCCACCTTTTGCCTGGACCTGGAGCTGCAGCTACTGGAAGACACCAGCACAGGTTGTCCTCTGCACCCCAGGTGACATGAGATACTGGCAGGTGGGAGGGGTGGGCTGGGGGAGGCAAGTGGGGCTGGCCACACAGAAGTGTACCCCACAGGGGCCACAAGTCCATCCTCACTGGCTTTAAAAATACAATGAGTACAAATAAAAGTCCCAGAAATCTTGCTGTGGCTCCTATGATTCTGTGGATGGAATAAGCCACAGCACAGGCCAAAGGTGCCCAGGTGCGCCAGCTGAGGAGCAGGTGGTGACCTGGCGCCCAGGTCAGTCAGTCCAGCTGCAGCTGTCCGGCCAGTCTCCATCTCCCTGGTGTGTGCTAGCACTATTCCAGGTGCCAAGAAAGCTGAGATAAATTTAAGGTATCCCTGACCTCCAGGAATTCTTGACCTAGGGGGATAATTATCTGTAGGCCACTCTGGCACTGGGAAGAAGGCTGGGGTGGGGGTGGGGGTGGAAGCACTAACACGTCTTGGACCCACTAACTTCTCTCAGGTGGAATGCTTGGGCTGTTCTCAGTGACCCCAACAGAAACCTTAGAGATCTGTGTTCTTTTCACTGCATGGATATTGTGGTTTATATCTAGTTGTCCCCCAAGAGCCTCACACATAGGTGGAACTTTTGAAGGTGAATGAATCATGGGGCAACATAGATGACTTGACATTAGTAGGCTCAGAAGTTCCTAAATCAAGTCACAAGAGTAGGAGGAAGCCCTTCCAGGGAAGTTTCTGAGGCATCTCGTCTCCTGCCCTGGGATTTCCCCCAGTAGGCTATTCACTCTAGGGACCTTTCAGATACAGGGATATGTGTGCACACCCAGGGTTGAGAAGCTGGAAACAGGCTGACCCTGTGACCATGTGCAAACTGCCTCCCCATCTCGCAGGTTTCCAGGGCAGAAGTGTCCAGCCGGAGGGGCAGCCCAATGGGGAATAGCAGGAGCCTCTTAGAAAAGAGATTATCCCCTTTCCATAAGCCCAAGAGATGGGACAGGAGGACATAGACTGCTTTGAGCCTCTAACTTGTACTGTTCCAAGATTCTCCAGCTCTGGAGTTGGCCTTCCTCCTTCTGAGGACCTACATGTAGGGACGGAACACTCTGTATCTCTTTGTGCATGGCCAGAGCAGGAAGGACAGCTTTGAGCACTATGCTACTTATCAGGTTGTCTGGAGGTACGTGCTGCAGGGGTACAGTGGGTAGGCAGTGAGTAGGAGAATTCACAAGAACTCAGCCCAAGTCACAGAGGAGAGATTGCTGAGAGCCATAGATATACACAACATCCTCTGGAGAGGATGTGCACCTAATTCAGATTCAACATCACCTGAATGGAGGAAGATGCTTTCACAGCTGTACATAGGGAGCAGTGTGCTGTATTCACTCACTTTTCACCACGAGCAGGGCTTTGCTTGGGAACAAGCCTGCATTTCAAGTTCTTATCAATGGCAGCAGGGAAGAATTTTACCTATATTTTGATGGAAGGAGACTTAGTCTTGACCAATGGGAGCCTGCAGAAGTAAGCATAGAAAAGTTATGCAGCAGCAATATGAGCTACACTGTGGAAGGGGTACCACTTTCAGCTCTGTAAAATGTGTGCAGAAAATGCCAAAGACATCAAACTGAACCTTGAAGGCATCTGATGTGCACAGGGTGGTAGGAGTCAGATACCCAGGGCTGCTCCCCCTCTTATGAAAGAAAGGCACCAAGCTCACAGTTGGAAATGCCTTTAATCCTCCCAATACTAGAGCTGGATGATGGTAGTGTAAGAGTGTAACTCTCATTCAGCTCGCAAGGGCTCCCTCCTGGCAGCAAGAGAGGCACAGTCAGACCCTCTCAGATCCCACACCTCAGCTTGTCAATCAGCACCTTCCCACCTGGGCAGAGTCCAGCCTCCCCTAGGCAGTCCAACTGGTTTCCCAGTCTTCTCCAAGTGTGGTGAGAAAACAAGATAAGACACTCCCAGCACCTATGGTGAAGAAATCTGACTGCTTCCCACACTGATACTGTACCTGAGGAGTCAGTGATGGTCTAGTGCTTTTCTCTATTATTCCAGTGAGGAGTTCACTCCTCCTCAGGAGACAAGATTTCTGGTACTTCTGGTGTCAAACAGCTGTCTTGGAGTTGTGCCAGTTGTGTCAAACATGAAGCCTGCAGGGTTCCTGTGAGAATGTTACCCCATAGGCCTTATGCTAGCCACTTGCATCTCTTGACAAGCGAGGTGTCAGCTTTTCCTGTCATCATTACTTCACTGCTGCATCCAAATGACAAGGCACAGTCAAGGCTAGAAACCAAAAGTGGCAGCAAAAGCAAGAGCCATTTGGGAGACTCGGACTTACACATACAAGGGCATTACAGAAAATAGACTTGTTAAATAACAGTTGTTCAAAATTTACAGCAACCTTCATAACTAGAAAGATGTAAACTGCAGTGAGGATAAACAAAAGAATAAGTTCCATCCATACAAAGCCTTCACCAACCAAAGAGTTGAAAACTCCCATTGGGTGTGGGAGGAGCACACTCATGCAGCTTGCACTGCCAGAAAGCACCAGTTTGCTTAACTCAGGACAGAGAAACAGAGATCAGTCCGGGATCTTGAAACATATCCAGTTCAGCTATGAGGCTGCTGAAAGTCACCAGCAATGACTAGGAAACCAAAGCAGTTTTGAAACTACATTGCTTCCACTTATACCTAGGGCATTTGATCGACTATGAACCAAAAACATGACCATGATGCATGTATCGGTGCTGTGGCATGGAGATAGCTGCTATCTTTAACAGTTTTGACCACCAATACTCATTTTGTAGAGCAAATAATCCTGGCCCTTGGTCAGCCAGGGATCAGCCCTGAGTCTATTTCTATTTCACATGCATCTTCCCAAGCTTCATTTCCTCCTATGTTGGGTTACCCAGTACATCCCTGCAGTGCTACTGCTTCCCTTCAAGGTGCTGTGCTCCTTACTGACATCCCACCAGAGGACCATAGAGACCCAATCAGTACAGTAGGCAGCTGTGAGCCCAGGCAGGCAACGCACCACATACATCCAATGTGATGGCCTTGTGCCTCCTAGAGGTCCAGAGCTGTGTTGGTATAGCCATCTAGGAAGCTGTTCAAGCTACAAAACTAATCAACTACCACAAAGCCAGAAGGGAATGCCACCAGGCTACCACAGGGCCTCACAAGACCATCGTGGAGAGACAGCCCTGTGAGGGCACAGGGGCCCAGGTTCCTTGGACACAGACTCCTTGCAGCACTGGGACAGCCCAACGGCATCTTTGCCTACAGCCGAGAAGTGATTTGGTCAAAGATCTAAGATCCACCCTTGGGCCCATGGATGAGTGCAGCCATGCACTGACGTAAAAGCAGTACTGTGTTGAGTAGTTGAAGTGATGACAAGAGCCGACTTCTAACTCCATTGAGAGATGAAATTCAGGGTAAAACCGCAGAGTAGAAGGTGTTATGGGGATACTCAGGGAATACTCAGGTACATCTATCTGCCTTTCAGAACAGAGAGGTATTGCTATAGAGGCTGATCCACGAGTGTAGCCAAAAACCTTCCGAACTTTCTCTAAGATGCCTCTTTTGATTCAAATTAGAGCCAACTGCATTATACCTACACAATCTATGAGCTTCATTCCTTGCAAACCTTCTGCAACTTACTTTAACCTTCTGGTTTTGAGAGCAAAATCTCATCACACGAAACTTTTCTTATACAAGGGCATTATCTCTTCATATCCTTCTTTCCTTACATCTCACACATTTCTTTTCCCAAATCTACACCCTGAAGCAAACTCACAAAATTACAGCCTAGACAAAAATCACTTTTTCTCCAACAAAATAACATTTTGTGCTTTTCTATAACTTTCTCATCAAAATAAAGCCCAATCTCCCTATATACAGAATTACACATGAATGTTAACAAGGATTTTTAACCCAGGAACAAAAGCAGTCCCCAACAGTATTTATACATTCCCACACTTTACGATTTGTGTATGTCCCATGGTGGGGCAGGGGCTACAGTGTGGCATATCTCAGAGATGAGACAGAAGAGCCTGATGCTGCAGTGGATGGCTCTGTCATTCACTGAGGTCCTTTTGCCTTTAAGACAGTTTGCCCCTAATGACGGATCCTGGACACAACCTGCTAGCTTTTCTTGCTGGGGTGGTAGTAGCAGCTACAGTAAACAGCACTTTGCTTAGCTCAGGACCGGGGAGCTACGATGGCCTTAGACAGGCCACCCCACCACCACTGTGCCTAAATAAGAAACTAGAGCAGTAACCAGGGATCATCTTCTAGTAATTGAATAAGGGCTCTTACTGTCACCCTATATGCCTCAGAGTGACAAAGAGCAACACAAAACTCCTTATCAGGCAAACTCCTACCTCCAGATGCTAACCATTCTCAGAAAGTCCCCAAAGTGCCTCTGGGCTCTTCCACTGCTTGCTGAAAATCAAGTATGGGAGGCTCAGAGTGAGAGTTACAGAACACAGTGACCTCCACATTGCACAAGCTAAGTGAACAAGCCTGCTTCCTAGGCAGAGTTTCTACAGCAGGTAGAACTTCTTGTTCTTTACCTGCTGCACAGTGGCTACCCAAGGCTCCTCCAGTTTGAGGTGATGCCTTCTGATCGGCCCTCTGGAGTCCAGACATTGCCTCACCCTCATGCCTATGCAGGAGGTGAGTCATTGCCCAGTTGACCCTTCCTAGCCAGGGTGGGCATTTCCTTCCCAGTAAGTCTTTGGACAGCATGAATACTGCTCCCCCATCCCCACCGCGACCCTCACTGAGTAAACTTCAAGAGCCTTGTAAGTCACCCTGAGGGAGGCTAAACTGAAGCAGAGCAGCACTGTTTCTCTTTCTGTGATCTCTTCTTTCCTATTCTGCCTGGTCCTTGTTACAATAAACTTTGAAGGCCTCTACCAGCCAACAGTGACAGGAGGAATTAGGGTCCAGCCTCAAGCTTTGACAACTTCCCCTGATGTCTTGGTAGATTGTATTTTTTTTTTTCTTGCATTTAGTACAGAGTCTATAGGGTCTCACTACATAGATCAGATCATAGTGATCTTTCTATTTTCAGCCTCCCAAGCACTGGGATTACAGGCACATGCCACCACACCCAGTCTTAATCGGCATCTCAGCATGCCCTGAGGGTGGGGCTGGCATGGCACAACAGGGATCCAACCCTGACCACTGTGCTCTGTCTAAGTAGATGCTTTAGTCCACTGAGCTATCAGGCTGGCCCCAGACTGCATTTTAAAATGCATAGCCATTAGGGCCTCCCTTCTGCTGACTCTAACTCAGTATTAGTTATACTTCAGAAGGCCTCCAACAAGTGATTGAAAAATACAAGTTTCTCCTCCCTTTCTTGTGGTACCTCTTTGACATTCTCATCAAGGAGAGGCTTAACCAGATGTTTTCCCACTCGTTCTGGAATACAAAGCACAAAATACTCCATTCACTGTGGATGGGGTTTCAGAATCCCACTTAGGCTCTGTGTGGGGGACCGGGAACTCCCTAGGCCTTTTGACATTGTGGTCTGCAGGGTTCACTGTTGATCTATGGGCTACTCTTGCAGCTTTTTCTTTGACATCAGAAGTGGAGCAACAGGTAAACACTGCAGTCACACACACACACACACACACACACGCACACACACTCACACATGCACACACACACGCATGCACACACTTCACATTAGAACAAAAATTATATTCAAATGCATCTCTAAGTTTATCAAGTTTTTCAGAAAATCTACTAAGTCTATCTCTGCAATGAGCTTTGTCTGTCACTCAGAAGGGAGCACTCAGTCTTGATTGCTCCTCTATTTCCATGTGACACTTCCTAACGAGAACAGATCCCTGAATAGGGTGAGATATTAGTTTCCTTCCTGGTCTCAGTCCCACTGGAAATGATACTAATGGGGAGAGGTAGTGGGATAGGAGGGAAGAGGCCTCTGCCTGGGTTCAGGGAGAAGAGGTTGAGGGGAAGGTACACTCAGTTGGCTCGGTGACAGAGATGGTGGACCCATGTTAGCTGCTTCAGGATCCAAATGGGGACTAAGGGAGCTCTGTCTGCCGATGAGGTACAGTTAGAAGTAGGGGCTGTTAGGATGTCGATGCCAGGTTGTGGGGCCTAGAGCTTTTAGAAACCACTGCCACACAAGCCTGGCAAGAGTTCTCAACCCAGGTTCCTGGTACAGTTTCATAAATCCCTGAATGTAAAGAATTTCTCTTCCCTATGGCAGAACAGATCTAGCTGGAGAACGGAACTGTAATTTAGGGACCCATTTTCTGTCCATCATTCTTGGTCTCTCAATTTATACTGAGGCTGTTAGAGAAGCTGTTATAGAAGGTGACTATCCTCTTTTTTCTTTAAACTAACATTATTAACTTAACTCCAATTAGTTCAAAGTCATCTTTAAGTCCTTTGGAATACTCTTTGTGGCTCCCATGCCTGGCAGGACTTTCTTTCGCCAGACAGAGGGTTGAATGTCAATAACTCCTGAACTCCCTACCCTTTTGGCCACTTCCTAAGATAAGAGATGCAGCAACTAAAAACAAAAAGGAAAAGCTTTGTACATACACCCTCAATGCAATAAGAAAGACAGCAGCATGAGGCAGAATCATAGGAAAGACAATCACAACAGACTAGATCACAACAATGGGTAACACACTAAATAAGCCTCATGCCCAATATTTTCACAGATAAGTACACAGTCCAAAGAGTGACAGTCACAAATCACCTGAACAGACATACCAGCAACACAGATCACACAGTAGCATAAATCAAACAAACGAATCCCAGTAATATCTGTGGTGAGGTGAGGCTTGGTATGTGTACATCAGAATATTGGGCTTGGTTTATTATTTAGGGGGTGAATTTTTTCTTTACCTGTTGGAAATGGATTTTCTGGACAAGTTTCTCAGTTTTTCAGACCACTTTGTTTGATTTACGTTACTTCAACCCTCAAAGAAGTGTTCCTTCATGGTTCAAAAGAACTGATGGTTCCTTTGCACAATTCTCATAGAAATCACAAATTGATAAAGTGCAGCTCTACTACAGACTCCAGGATTTTATTACTAATGAAACCTGAGCCCTTAGTGCTATAGTTCTGGGGGCTGGTGCCACTGTTGGACAGCAACTCATGCAGATGATATCAGTCAGTTCCACTGGTCGCTGTTCTCTGTTGCTGATCTTTGTTAGCTGCTGGTCTCTAGAGCCCTTTGGGAACAACAGTTCCTACAGATTTATAGCTTTTTGTAAAGTGGCTACTCTGTCCACATCACTGAGGATTCAAATTCTAAGTAGATTATAGGCCTGTGAGGGTTCAAAGTCAGCTCTACCGCTTAGTTCAAATTCAAGTCCACTGCAGGCAAGGCCAGTATTTCTCAGAGGGATTTGGAGCCCACAGGACAACCCCAGTTGACATAGTAATAGTTCTATGGAATGTTAGGAGATGCAGCTGTTTAACTGACAGCTTCTCCAACCCTACAAGGATTTCTAGGCTTGGGCCAGCGACATGACTCAGCAGTCTAAAGTGCCTGCTTAGGAAAGCTTAGGCAACCACAGGGACTGTAGTTCAATCCCCAGCACCACATGCTGTGCCAGCCCCACCCCCACCCCCAGGGCAGGCTGAGCATACATATATATGTATATATATATATGCTAAAACCAGAGTCTTCAGGAGGGTTGATTCCATTCATCACAGCTCATCAGAAGTATTGGAGGCTGGGAGTGTTAATAATGGGCCTGGATCTCTCCCTAATTTCTGCCATGTTAATCAGAGAGGACACAGCAGATCTGTAGTATCAGGAGCTGCAGAGGGAGCCAGAGCAGCTGGAGTGGCCACAGGTAATATAGGAGGACACTTGGGCAAGCTGGCCCAGTCATTCTGAGAGTCTGTGGGGGAATGAAAGGAAGAAAGGGGGGGTGTCCCTTCCAGCCTGACAAAAGGCAGGAAATGGGCAGGGGCTGCTTGACCTTTTTGGCAGTCTCCTCCTTCCTGTTAGCTGCCTTCTGTGGTACCTGCAGATAGGGACTGAGAAAAAGAGGCTCCACTTCACAAACTGTTGTGCTGAAGCCTATGCAAAGCACTAGATCTGGAGCCTGAGGGAGGAGAAGGTTGAAGGTGAGCGACCTAGAGTCCCGAGCATCACTGAGAATGTTTGCCTTCTGCAATGAGCGATGCATGCACGTGTACATTTCTGTGTTGTTGGGGACAGCACAGGGCTCGCTCTCTCTGTATCTGTCATAAAGAAATCAAAAGCCATGGGCCCCTCTTTTTATCTCTGGGCATAAAAAGGACTCCATATGTGTATATGTGTTCTGAGTTAAACGAACAAATAAACCTATAGTTTGTTTATTTGTTTGTTTGTTTTTGAAATCACACTCTCTGAAACTCTTCTCCTCTACATCACAAACACTCCCTCGATAGGATGTTCACAAGCATCATGAAGGCTGCTCTGACAGTCAAGTTTGGCCATTCACAAACTTTCCGTGCAGCCCACATTGGTGGCGTCCAGTGTGAGAAGGATCTGGAATGTGCCCTCAGCAGGTTAGGGCAAAGGCAAGTGGCTGCTGTTATTTTGCCAGGCTTGGAATAGCCATGTTTTTTTTAATAGGGTCTATAGAGTCTTTAGGGTCTCAGTACATAAATCAAACTTGTAGTGATTCTCCCGTTTTCAGCCTCCCAAGCACTGGGATTACAGGTGCATGCCACCATACCCAGTCTCAAATGCTGTCTCAGCTGGCCCCGAGGGTGGCAAGGCACACTGGGGATCAAACTCCAGTTGCTGCACTCTGCCTAAGCAGGCACTAGAATGGCCATATCTTTTTTGATTATTTAAAATTTTATTTTAAAGAATAAAAATAGCAGAAACGAAGATAGAAAAACAGTAACAGGCAAGAGTACATATAGTACCAAATTTCAAAACAAGAACAAAAATTTAACAATGTTTGGATTACAATTTTCATCATCAAATCTGTTTAGATTAATAGATATAGGTATTTAAGATTGGTCAAACAATTAAACATCAACACTTTCAATAAACCATAATTTTTTTAACTCTTCCAAATGCATTTTGTATTTAAGTCACTCTTTTAAAAACAGAAAAAAAATTATAGGGGTTGTGGATGCAGAAAACGCATGGTCCCGAGTTTGATAGAATGGTCATATCTTGACAGCAACAAGCAAATGAAAATGAAGGGTTGAAACTTCACTTTCCAAACCTCCTCTTCTTTAGGCCATCCTTAGACAGCACTCAAGTCTGCCAGCCCAGCAACATTGTGTACTTACATATGAAACCGTTAGAAGACCTAGGTTCTGATCACAGCTCTCTATTCTTGGATGAGCTATATAACCCCTGAGCCAGAATCTGCTTACCTGTAAAATGAAATAATTATGCAAAGCTTGGAGAGAGTCTTAGGGACTGGGTAATGGCTGTGCCTGGCATACACAGACAAGAGGGAGCTCTGTGTAATTCAAAGGTGACCCTGGAGCTGCTATGATTTGAATGTCTATAGCCCTCAGCAGTTCCTGTGCTGAAACTTAACTCCTACAGGTCATATGGTCTTAGGTGAGGCCTTTGGGAGTGACCAGTGACCTTATAAAAGAGTGTAGATGGGAGGGAAGTTCAGCTCTGTTCTGCCCTGTTTCTTAGGTCACATGAATGCAGCACTTGAGGAGACATGTTGGAAGAAAAATCAGGCTCTCATTGTTTACTGCTGAGGTGTATCTTGGACTTCCCACCTCAAAGCTCTGAAGAACAAATTTCTACTAGTTATAAACTATCTTGCCTTGACTGTTTGATTTATAACACACAAGTGGACTAAGATCTCCTGAGTTCAAATCACTGCTTCCCCAGGTAGTAGCTGGATCATGGTGATCAAGTCACTTAATCTCTTAAATTCAGTGTGATCATCTATAAAATGAGCCTGAAAAACCAGTTCTGTAAGATTCATGACAGTGACTGAAGTCATGCACCAAGGAGGAATGACGTGGCCCGTAAATAATTGTGCACCCACATTCTCTGTCTTCTACCAGTTTTCAGGACTGGAGTGGCAAAGCAGTCCTAAACAGGTCTGCTCAAGACTGAGACAAGTGGGTCAAAGTCACAGCCACCTGCTCCTGTAAGTGTCAGCAGCTACCTGGGTGGACTTGGTAGAACTTCCTGACCGCCAGGTTCATTGTTCTGCAATGCCCCTGAGAGTCTGGATGCTGGAGCAGGGATCTTCACCAGGTCCCAGGCTGAATTATCTTGACGAAGAGCTTCCTTGGGGACAGAATGGTGTTTTGGCACAAATGGTACTGTGCTATACAGAGAAAGAGCCTGGCTGGAGGAGTAACCTCCTCTACTTTACACCATGAGCCCTGGGGTCCCCTTCCCCACTGGCCCCGGCAGGCCTCTGGGCCCACATGCCCTGTTATAGACCTCACTGTGCTGTGGCAGTGGCCTCACACAGAATCCCAGACTCCAGCTCAGCCAGCATCTTCACTGTATCAAGATCCCACTGGCTTATGTGCTCATGGCAGTGTGTGGGGTTCTGTTACTATATGTGGATAGTATCCCGCTTCTCAGAGAATAGAGCCTGGTGCAAATTAGGGGCTCAATAAAAACAAAACAACAACAACAAAACCCCATTAGACTAGGGCTGTGACCAGACTTCAGTGATAGAGTACTCATTTTGCTTAGCATTTGAGAAGACCTGTGTTCTACCCCAGCACCAAAAAGTAATTGTCAGACTACTGTGAATGGGTATAGGCAGACTTACAATATGTGTGACCCACAGGTATAACCCAACTGTGTGCAGGGCAAGAAATCTTTGGAGAAGTTTGCTGCTCTCCCAAGGAAAGCCTGGGGTCATTGCAGACACAAGACTAGACTCAGGGAGACCCATCAGGATACCAGGAGGCTGGGTGATGGCCATCAGCTGTGGCGAACAAGGAGCAATTTCAGACACACAAGCCCTCATGCCGGTGACAGAACTAAACCCCAAACCTGCATCAGGGCACTCTATGGAGAGTACAGTGGCTCTACTGCTCATGGGACACATACCCAGCAGGAAGCTTATAATGTGCCCTCGTCTTCTGCTTAGGATGATCAGAAGATCATGTTTTCGAAGGGTTATCATCAGACAATTATCTTGCTTTGAACAGTTCACTCCCTGGTGATGCTCAGATAAACAAGATGACATCTGATGTCTGCCAAGCCTGCTGTGGGATATCACTATTAGGTTGTGCCACTTTGGGGTTTAGGAGAATCTAACAAACTGACAGATGAAAGGATGTCCCACCATTTAGGAGGCAGAGGTTATGGGAACCAAGTGAAGGGACTCCTGGTGTCATGTTGTTTTTGGGCCCAGAGTATGACAGGATGCACCTGGTAGTGACCCTACGTGGCACAAGGCACAGGGGCAGAAGACCATGGCACTTCCTAAGGAGAAAGCACAATCCCAATTCTCTATCCTCCCACCTTGAGGTGGGACAACAATGTCCCTGTCTTGCTCATGAAGAAGGAAAGAAAAAGAAATTGGGCCGGCAAGATGGCTCAGCAGGCTAAAGCACCTGCTTAGGAAAGTTTAGGCCATAGCAGGGACCAAGGCTCATCCCCGGCACCACATGCTGTGCCAGCCCCACCCCCAGGGCAGGCTGAGCCAGCCATAACACAAATAAATAAGATTTAAAAAAAGAAAAGTAAAAGAAACTGTTTGACACATGCTGGGCTTGCAAATGTCACCCTGATTCTGCTCCTCCTGAATGTGTGCTCTGCAGGCTCGGGGCACCCAAGTGCTGCTCGCTGTCCCACTATACACCTGGCTGCTGGGCCTTTGTGCCTGCCGTGCACCCTTCCAGGTGCATTCCCTACCTCCATTCATGTGCATGGAGCCCTAGGGAGCAGGCAGCATCACTGCACACAGAAACATGCTTCGGGCCACCCGCTTAACCCAAGCAGACCAGAGCTCCCTCTCTTTACAACCATAAAAACATTATGAAAAAAAAAAAAATGTTAAAAAGCAAGAAAACTGAAAAAAATTAAGACTAGAAAATTTAATGTCAATAAAGAATTTAAAAATTAAAATGAAAATAAGGGCTGAGAGAGGAGTTCAACATATGCTTAAGATGTTCAAAGGCCTGAGTTCAATCCTTACCACCACAAAGAAATAAACAAATGCATTAAGGGTTGGCCAGATAGCTCAGCAGACTAAAGCACTTGTTTTTGTTTATTTTTTATTTAATGGGGAAAAAAGTATATATTTAGAATTAGCCAGCTGGACTCAGTTTAGATGATCCCAATTTTGTTGGCAGCATCCAATGCATCATAATCAGGAGCCAGATGAACATATGCCTTCTTCTCTCCATCAGGCCTGATTAGGGTATTGACCTTGGCAACATCGATGTCATAGAGCTTCTTTACAGCTTGCTTGATTTGGTGCTTATTGGCTTTGATATCCACAATGAACACAAGTGTGTTGTCCTTGATCTTTTTCATGGTCAAGCTTGTTTCTCCTAGGGGCGCTCTTTCGAGGATATTTGGGCTGGCCCTGGAGCCGCAGTGTCTTGGGATGGTGGAAGGTGGGTGACATTTGTATCTTCTTTTTGTGGCTGTGGATGCCTTTCAGCACAATCTTTTTGGCCTTCAAAGTTTTTGATTTGGCTTTAGCTTTCAGAGGGGTAGGGGCTTCCTTCTTCACTTTCAGTGCCATCTTGGTAAAAAGCTAAAGCACCTGTTTAGATAGGCACAGGGACTGGGATTCCATCCCTGGAGTGCCACACTGGCCCTGCTCTCAGGGCACACTCAGAGGGCAACTGAGCATGGTGGTGTGTACCTGTAATCCCAGTGCTTGGGAGGCTGAAAATAGGAGAATCACTATAATCTCAATCTGTTAGTGAGACCCTGTAGACTCTGTACTAAATAAATACATAAAAGACAATAATAATAATAATAATAATAATAATAACAATAAATGAATGCATTAAAAAGATTAAAACAATAACAACTACTGAAATATCATAAAAGTGGAAGGAGAGAAGGTCCATTTAAATTAAGGTGGGGGTATGAACTGTTTGAAAAGAAAATTAAGATGATATGTGTTATAAATAAAAATCAGTACAGTCAGTGTCTGTGGTACTACAGGTAGAGCCCACTTTGAGGTCTCCTTTGCTTGGCTCTGTGCTTGAAGGTGGAGATGAACACAGGACAGACTCCTGTCCTCCATGGCCCATGGTCCAAAAAGAGGTTCACTGCCAAGAAAGAAGAGTACAGCGCTATGCACAGCGCTATCCACAGCCCGGGGAGCATCCTCAGAGGGGACAGGAGAGTAGGTTTAGTGACCAACATCATGCAGTAACATGGGGCAATTCACAGCCGAACACACAACATGAGAAGCACTATATCCTTCTGTATCAGAGTGGGCACTAACGTAAAGATGATGTTATTAAAGAGACTTTGTGTCTATGTCACCCAAGATGTTGAACCTATAATTGAACAAGAAATAAAGCAATAACCTAATCTCCACTTGTTTTACAATAATACTGCAGCACACTATAGTTTTTAAGATATTTCCTTATATATTATCCTCTTTATTTTATTAAAATTTTATTGTAAGCTGAAAGTTTATAGTAGCATGTACTTTGGGGGTACTAAGAGATGCTACTGTTTATTGAAAGACAGTGTTAGTGTTTAGCTTTGGGATAGTTCCAAAGCCTCATATGTGGAGAGTGATTGGATTATGGACCTTGATCTCCTTCTGCTTCCTGACACTGCAAGGCGGGCACCTGTCCTCCATCAGACCTTTCCATGGTGCCTTCCTGTCTTGGAATTAGTCAACTATGGGCTAAAAATGTGAGCCAGAATAAACTCTCTTCCTTTATAGTGGAGGTGTCTGATACTGTGCCTCTTCCATGCAGAAAGTGACTAGGACAGATGTGGAATGATGAAATCAAGCTAGTTAATATATCTCTCACTTCAAACACTTATCTTTTTTTGAAGTGAGGACTTTTGACACTTACCCTTAGCATCTTAGGAGTGTACCATTCATATTAACTGTATGCATCATGTTGTGCAGTGGAGCTTAAAATAGGCAACTTCATTCCTTTGGAGGTTTTGCACTTTTTTCCCATCATCTCCCATAAGCTTGGTCCAGGTTCAGAAACCACCTTTTATCCTCTGCTTCTAAGAATTCAACTGTTCTAGATTCACAAGTGACTGAGACTATGTAGAATTTGTCTCTGTGCATAGATGAGAGCAGTTCCTTCTTTCTCAGGCTGAATGGTATTCCACAATGTATGCACCCCATGTCTCTCTTATCCAACTCGTGCTACTCCAGGGACTAACTACTAGACGCATGGAAAAACACTTCTCTTTTATATACTGATTGCAAACCTTCAGGATGAATGCCCACATGTGAGATTGCTAACTTTCATACTCCATGGTATAGAGACTTACATTCCCACTAACAATCTATAAGGGCCCTCTTTTCTCCTTAATGTTGCCAACACACACATCTTCATCTTTTTGCTAACAGCCCTTCTGACAAGAGTGAGAGGATGTTTCCTCATGGTTCTGACTTGCGTCCCCTAGAGAACGGGGGATTGCACACCTGCAATCCCCACACTTGGGAGGCAAAGGAATGAGGATCACCAGGGGCTCACGACTAGCCTGAGCTACTTAGTGAAACCCTGTCTCAAAAGAAAAATTAAACTTCTTTTCCCATTTCCAAAATTTTCTACAAAATTTTTAATTGGGTTGTTTCTCACTACTGTGTTGAGTTCCTTATACATTCTGGATATTAGTCCTTTGTTGAATGTATATCTTGAAACTATTTCCCTCCAGTATCTAGGTGGTCTCTTCATATTGCTTTTTCCTTTGTTGTGGAGAAGTGTGTACTTCCTTTATCTCATTTTGACTTCTGGTCTATACCCAGAGGTCAAATCTAAAAACTCAGTGCTCAAACCAATGTCACACAGTTTTTCCCCCTAAGTTTTCATCTAATAATTTTGTAGTTTCGGGTTTTATGTTTAAACCTTTAATCACTGGAAGTTGATTTTTATACGTGGTAGGAAATGTTTTTGGTTTTATGCACCTGCATGTGGATGTCCAGTTGCCCAGAACCATTGTTTGGAAGGCCACTCTTCCTGTCCTGCTCTTGGCACACTTGTCAAGGGTTAATCAGCCACATGTGTTTGTGAAAACAGTTCCTCTGGCCTCTCTATTCTGCCCTGCTGGCCACTATGTGCATTTTATGCCAGTATCATGCTATCCTAATTACTATGGCTTTCCCAGAGTGAAAATCTTTGGATATTCCTATGGAAATCAAGGAGTATGATGCCTCCAGCTTCATAATTTTTGCTATAATTTTGTGACCTATTTATTTATACATGTATGGTTTTGGTTTATTTGTTTATTCTAAAGTTTTCATATGAATTTTAGGATTGTGTTCTCTATTTCTGTGAAAAATGACACTGGAATTTTGACATGGATTGCAACCTCATATGTTATTTCATTTGACTCTCAGACAGACTGAGCATCAGATTTTATTCCTAATTTCCAGATGAGAAACCTGAGGCTTAGGGCACTGGAGATACTCATCTAAGGTCATAACTCTGAAGAAGAGTGACACCAGCACTGACTTCTGTGTCCTGTAGCTGTAAGCCAAGGCTTTGCCCATGCCCAGGCAGGTAGTGACCAGAGCTATAAAAGTCTCCACAAACACAAGGGACCAAGTGAAGTGCTCTGATCAGCTGTGTTTTAGCACAAGTAGACACGAACCTCTTTTGTCTTGCTTTCTGTGCCTGTGTAGCTGAACACTTACAACCCTGTTGGAGATGCTCACACTGGCATGCCCTGAATTCGATGACTGGAGGACTTTGAAGACACTGAGATCATAGGACGCTTCTTGTGTCTTGGGGTCAGTGGGAGAAGAGGGAGGAGAGTGGCCCTGAATTGGGCTCAGTTAACCAATGCCTCAGGAAACCCGGAGTGAACAAATTTGGGAAACAATGATTCAAAAGCTTAGCTGCATTGAAACACACACACTTTGGCTCTCCTCGTCATCTGTTGTTTGCAAATGACTCCAGCTGAACCTGCAGCTATACCTTCTTCCTCAGATAGGGAAGAGGAATGGCAGGGTGCATGAGCTTCAGCAGGACGTGCACCCTCCCTTCCTGTAGCCCCATGCCATCACTGTGGCTAGGGGACCCTGTAAGGTTCTGATATCTCTTCTGGCTCTTGTGACTTAGTTTCACTTGTTCATTCTTCTTAACTCAAGCTACCTTATCAGACTTTGCTACATCACTGCTGCTATGTCCTGCAAAGGAAAGTAACACTGAACTTGTAGTTCTAGTGCTGCTTTGCCTAAGAAACAGATAGTTCTGTGACACTGGCTTCTCCCTGGAGATGGACTGGTCTGCCTCAACCTGTGAAGTGATGGACAGTCTTGACCACCCTTAAGATAGGTTAAAACACCTTTCTCCAGATGAGATATCACGGTAGAAAACTGCATCAGTGGCTTCAAGGCTCCAACAGGGAGGAGTTGTGAACGCAGATCTGACTCTAAGGCAGGACTCACATACATTTCCACACCAGGAAGGATCAGCCCTGGCCCGTGAGCTCAAGTGTTAGGGAAAGCCCTTCCAGGTCACTGCCTATGGCCCCCATGCCCCAGGAATGCCTTGCGGTGGGAGGATTAGGGAGAGGCAGGGCTAGGCCAGCCAGCTTGAGGATATTGGGGTGTGTGCGTGCCTGTGTGCCCGGAAAAAAAAACCAAACG
This sequence comes from Capromys pilorides, assembly GCA_004027915.1. Classification (NCBI taxonomy): domain Eukaryota; kingdom Metazoa; phylum Chordata; class Mammalia; order Rodentia; family Capromyidae; genus Capromys; species Capromys pilorides. The sequence continues at coordinate 19,350 of PVKN010000231.1, read as the reverse complement.
AGCCGATAAGATTACTCGTTTCCAGAGCAAAGCACCAATTAAACACAAGGCAGATGTGAGCAAATAAAGCTGTGGCGTCCAGAGAGAAAATCAATACTAGATTATATGTTCCAGCCCAATCATATACCGATTAATACAGCGCAGGTGGGACCCAGAGGGAGATAAAGTCTGGGTGGCCAGAATGTGGGGATCCCTGTGCTTGCTCTGGGGTGAGAGTGTACCCCACAGCTTTCCCACAGTGGGGGTTCATGACCCCCTTCCTGAGAGGGGCTATGTGTCCGGGAACCATTGTGCCATGATGAGGCTTACAGGGGAGATGAAATCTCTTCCAGTGTTCGCCTTGGAAACTGGGTTGCAGAAATAAGGGCAAGTGGGCAAAAGATGCTGTAGGGAGGGAGGCACTACACACTGGGAGGAGCAGACAGCCAGGCACAAGGACAGACTGGCAATAGGTAATGCGTCCCTAGAAAAGTAAGGGATTTGCTCTTGGAAAGTGATCAAAACAGGACAAAAGTAGGAAAAGCCCCAAAGAAACTAATTGAAGAAATAATAAAAACCCATAGTTATTCTATATGTGCTTTATTTAATTCAGAAAGTTCAGCCAAGCAATTAATAAATCCTTAATTTATCTATGCCAGAAGTAGTAGGGTCTGTACCCCAGGACGGGTAGGCTCCGGTGTGAGTTTGTAGCCCAGAACATTCTATGCAAGGGCTTCAGCTTGCCACTGGGCAGACAGCTGCCAGCCAGCAGATTTGACCAAGTTCAGAAGCTCTGTCCCAGAGGAGGGGATGTTGACACTATCAGAAAATCAAGATGGAAGTGCTGATATGCCTGGCAGAAGAAATCTGGCTGACAGTGAGGACAAGACCTGCCTTCTTAGAGCCAGAGCAGATGCTCCCTTCTGCAAGAAATGAACTAAGGCTTTGGGGAAAGGAGACCCAGTGTTTCTTGACAAAACATAGATGTGGAAAAAAGACAGCAAAAGCATGACAAAAAGAGTGCCTGTTCCCAGCTGTACCTACAGGAAGTCCCTGGCCAAAGCTCCTCATGCCTTGAACACACCTGCCTCAGGAGTCCCAGAGGGAGACACCCTTTTGGAGAGTGACTTCCATGGGCCAAAGACTGTTGCATACCACAAAAGAAAGAACACACACACAGACACACACACACACACACACACACACACACACACACACAAAATTTTCTAGCTGAATTTTTTTTAGACATTTTGCAAGATGCACAGCCTTCTGACAATTTTTAATGTACTAACTGCCTGGTCCAGTGAGCTGATTAATTGGTGCTGGAGAGATCAATAAAAAACAGAAAATTAAAACAATTTTAAAGTGATTAAGTAGTTTAACACCTGTCTCCCGTCACGTCAGCACAGGAAGAAAAATAAAGCAGGTGTCGAAGGGGCCTCTTGAAGAAAGAGAAAACAGCGCCTGCCTTGGAGAAATGACAAATCACAGCCAGTGGATCAATCTGCCTGCAGGCAGCCTTCCCGCCTGTGGCTGCACACCCAGGCAGGAGAGGAAAGGCAATGTCTGTGCTCCAGTCAGGGCCAGGAGCTCAGGGAGCTTGAGCTCACTGCAGCCTAGAGCACTGGGTGGGTTGTGGCGAGGACCCACTCAGCAACTGCAGTTCCAGCCATGCTGAGTTGTGTTCAAGTGTGTGGGTTCAAACACACTTAAAATGAACTTCCAGGCCTGTGGGAGTCAGCACAGCCCCTAGTCTGACCAGACTCTACTTTCTGGAAGCTCCAGCTCCCTGCTTTGCTCCTCTTTAAGCCTCCAGATCCCTGGCAGCCCTGCTCTCTACTGACATCCACAGCTGGTGGGGGACCTGCTGGATAATGGTCCAGGGTCCCCCCTGCACCTCGTTCACTGAGCTGCAATGTGATGCACTGCTCCTTTTTTTCCCAGTCTATGTGTCAGCTCAGAAGGGCAGAAACATCTGATTCTTCAGTTTTCCAGCAATCTTTAATGAGAGTGGTGACCCTGGGCAGGGTAGAGAGTATAAAAACCTCACTTGACTTTGAAAAGGGATTTGGATTCTGCACACAGGACATGCAAGACACACAATGTCATTCATGTTCCAGATACTGTGTCCAAGCTGTTCTCCACCTCTGGGCTGGCTCCCACAGCACAGCCCTGGAGGGGCAGGGCTTCACTTGGATGAGCACCCCTGGGAACAGGGTCCCTGCTCCTGAAAACCTGTGTGCCCACTCACTCACTCACCAGCTTCCCAGGCACCATCAAGGTTCCCTGGTGGCAGCACTTTCACCCCAAGATGAGGCTAGATGGAAAGTCGCAGCCACTAGCAATCTCCTCAGGAGCACTCCATTCACAAAGCCTCCCATCCCACCTGCCACACTCAGTGAGAGCTTAGGGAGGTCAGGAAGCAGCCTCAGCAGGGGCTAGGCCAAAAAAGAGTACCTACTATTTATTTTAACAAGCACACTGATGAGTCAGGTGTTCCCTGCCCCAGTTTCCTTGGGTTCCTCTCTACATGTGCAGCCAGGTCTTAATAAAGAGGTACTGTGCTGTTCCACAGCACATATACTAAAATGAAAAGCTGTCAAAGTCTACAGCCAATTTTACATCCACGAAAATCTCACAGAAATGCCTTCTAGTCTTCACTTTCGGGTTTTTTAAAAATAATTCACATGACATCAGTCTCCACACATTTGTAGTCTTACTGTTTCCTGCTGTGAGATGTGGGTCTGGTCTGGTGAGATTTGGCAGGACACAGCTAAGGGGTCTGAAATCCTACTTCTCAGGGTTGAAGTCAAATGTTCCACATACAAGTGTCAGCACCCAGGTCCCCATCCCACCAGAAAGATGACCCATGGCCACCCAGGGCTCTCATCCTTACCACTGTGTGACGCCAACACAAAATTCTTGACTGGGTGGTGCCCTGGAGCCTGCCTCTGCTCCTTGCAGAGTAAGCCCCACACTGAGGGGATAAAGTTTCCCTGGACCCAAGTTCCAAAGTCGGCTGTTTTGTTTCTGTTAAAATGCAATTGTTTTTCTCTGGAGTGTGGTGACTGCCCAGCGTCAGGAAGATGTATGAAAACCTCCACTTCAATTCAGCATCCCTTTTCTCCCAGACAAACGCAGTCGGATTTTAATAAATCAAAGAGCCACACTGTTTAATAAAAATTTATTGACTTACAAGTGATTATTTATCAAAAGACCATTAATAGCAGGTACTGGAATGATGTGTTGCTGGGTGGTGCTGGGAGACTAATAGGAAATCAATGCGGCTGGCCGGCTGGAATGCATATGAGAAAGCCCACCCCCTAGCAGCCAGCAAAACTTCAGCAGCAAAATACACACGATGCCACCCCCAGTGCAATGAAAAGCTCCCCCTTTTTATTTATCGTTTACAAATGAAATGATCAATACTTTTAATCTAGAGCAAAATTTATTAACTTTCCCATCGGAGAGAGACATATTGACTGGGCGAGTGGGGTGAGCACTGTGGCAATGGATGGCTTGTGGTCAGCCCCCGCACCCCCCCCCCCCCCCCCCCCCCCCCCCCCCCCCCCCCCCCCCCCCCCGCCCTGGCCACGGCACTGTGTCCCTAGAGCAACCAAGTCCAGTCCCTGCCAGCACTCTGCAGGCAGCTAAGCCTGAGACATGGTGGGCTCTTTTTCACTCAAGGCACTGGTCCACAGACAACTGAGCTTTTGGTAGATTCTAGAATAGACAGCAGTATTTACACAGCCAGATTTCCACAAGGCAGAAGCCCACCATGTATGGTGATTCTCAAGGACCGAGTAACCCTCACACACTGCCTCTTCTACATCTCCAAAGGGAAGCGACAGTGTCTGTGCAGGAGAGAATCGGGGTCCAGTTGGTTGTCATTTCCAGGGCACCAAACTGGGGCCTGCAGACAGCCTTCTGTGGAGCCTCTGCAGTCAGGGCAACTTCTCAGGATATGCACATTTGAGTTTAAAAAAAAAAAAAAAAAAAAAAATCACCTCTCCAGACCACCCAGTCCAAGAGAAAAATGGCTCTGGTCCCAGGTACCTACCCTCCTCAGGAACTCTTACACCCATAAGGTCACTCTCTGACCTTGCTTCACATCTGGTTTTTCAGAGGGAACAAACAGATTCAAATTTGTTCTGACTTCTGATTTGAGATTTCAAGACTGTGGAGCTCAGAGCATGTGGGCTTAATAGAGAAACATCAAAAAGGCGGAGGTCTGAGAATACCTAGCCCATCCACATTGCTAGTTATAAATCAGATCATGAACAATGAAAACAGTACAGTGAAGGGATAGCAGGCTCGGAAGGGCATGAAACTGACCAGTGTTCCCTCCACAATGTCATCTCTTGGTTTTATTCCAAGCTCATCCTTGTTCCAGCTGGAGTCCAAGTGTTACTACAGCTTGTGCCTTACATTTGTTGCTTTGTTTGGAAGCCTGAAGATTTAGCAGGTAATAACACTGAACCAAGTATTCTTACAGGCGGTTTGGGGCCAGTAAGATCTCAGATGAAAAAGATGGAGCAGAAAGGTGGACAGTGACTTAGGATCAGGTGTGCAGAAAGAGACATACACACAAAAACAAAAATAAATAAGAACCTACCAAACAAGGAAATGAAACATCATGCACAATAGTTGTAGAACTTCTTCAGAAGGAACATGATCTTTTAAGATCAACTTAAAAGATCCTTCCAGTTAGCAGTGAAACACTACAAACATCACCTCCTCATAGCAGAAAGCTGCATTTTATTAACATCGCACAAAGCAGTTCAGAAGACTGTTCTTACAGTCATAGGTGTTTTTACTGCGAGAGAAGTTTTCCACTAGCTAGCACAGGGGCAGGACACAGGTGGCTATGTGAAGAGGTGGCAGGAGGCAGTGCAGGTAACACCAGGCTCACACAGAGCAGGTCCTCAAGCATGATGGTGATGTGGGTTTGCAGCCTCAGAGCTGGGCCCCACTCCCAGCACATCCCGCACCCCAGCTGCAGAAGGTATGGAGTCCTGAAGGGTATTGAGCCTGCTACAAGAGGTGGATAGAGACAAACAGAGATGAGGAAACCCTTTCGTGAGGATCTGAAATTAGGGGACCCTGCAGCAAGAGCAGCCTGACTTCGGATTTGCCTTCACTGTGACTGAGGTGGTCTATAAGGCTGCATTCTACCTTCTAGCTTCAGAGAAACCTGGTATGCCAGTACACAGCCTCTGGTTCACAGCTGTCCCTCACCCAGACATCCGTGGGCCTCCTAGGAGCTCCTGCTGCCCCACTCTTCTCCCACCCCACTTAGGGAATTGGGGGCCTCTTTCACCTCCAGTCTGCAGACACCCCTGGCTACACCAGACATGCCAATATCTGCTGGTACAAGTTGGCCTCCTGAGTGACATGAGGCTCACTGCAGAAGCCAAGAAGGAGAAACACATGCATGGGGGCTAGGCCATGTTTTATTCACTCACAGCCACAAGTCCAAGCCCTGTACAGCAGCTGAGCTCCAACCTCATCCAGCACAGTCCATGAACCTGGACTCCTGACACTGCACATGATGCATCCTTCACATATGCAGCATCTGAGTCCCCACAACAACCCTGTGAGGTAGGAGTTATCCCACTCCCTGCTGGAGTAATGTTACAGATGGGGAAACTGAGGCACAACTAAACAAAGAGCACATCACACAGGGAATTCAGGCTCCGCCTGGCGTTTGAATAAGCCATATCTGGCTCTCACCATAGACCACCTCGTGGTCTGCTGGCCTCTCCTATCCCGTCTTCTGACTTAACAAAGAACAGAACAAGAATTTCAAATTTCTTTTGCCAAATGCCCTGCATACAACAGTCTTCTCTTCATCAGGTCTACAGATCTCCAAGTCTGTGCCAGACCCCGGGCAATGCCTCTCCCAGAGAGGGGTAGCCTTCCCCACCCAGGCCCTGTGCTGGGGCATCCTAACAGAGAGTGTGGTTATCCTCACACTGCTCAGCTCCACAGAACACCACTGGGTGGAGAGCAAACTTGCATGGCATTGCTCCAAAGGACATATTGTAAAAGGAACAAGGCATCTCGTCCTGTCAGCATCATCCAGCAGTATTCGCTGCAATTGGCGAGGGCAGGCCATGCTGGCTTGAGTGCAGGGGTCCATGCAACTCCGAGGCCTGGTTCCTGGTGTTCAGAGCAGCCCAGCCCTGAGTCTGGATGGATGTGGCAGCAGGGGCGGTGGTGGTAGCAGCAGCAAGAGCTCCAGCTGGCTCACATGCCGAGATTCAGGCAGGTGGTTCCGGCCAACATGTCCTCGGCTTCAGGAGCGGCTCCGGTCCTCGTGGTTCCCCACAATCATCTTGCTGTACAGCTTCTGCTGCTCCTCTTTAAATGTGTCCTTCACTTTTTCCCTCTTCAGTCCACCATCCCTAAGGAGAGAAAGGGAGGGTAAGCACCAAGGAGGCTCCTAGTTACCATGCATCATGACAGATGCACAGTCACTGCTCAAAGACCAAGAAAGACAGGCCAAAACCAAGTATGGCTGGCTCTGCAGCCTCTGTCAGCATGGGCCACCACAGCACTAAGAACCGCTTACACGCCCCCAGACAAGCCTAACTTCCTCTCTACTCATTTTCACCCTGCAAAGGACAGGGAAAACATTCTGCGGAGGGAAGCCAGGTATTAATACATACTGAGATGCAACAAATCTGCAAAACTATAAAATGTAATCTGTGAAGTTCAAATTCAAGGGTACTTCAAATTCATGCAAAGAATAACAGTAGGAAAAATAAATGCAGGGTTGTTTTTCCTCTCTCTTTTAGAGTGTTAGGGACAAAAAGGCTTTGTGCAGCCTGAGCTACATTCCCAGCCCCTGTGAAATGCAGGTTCTCATTTCTTCTATGTTTAGAGGAAGTAAGATAAACTGGGAGTCCTTGGCCTGCTGCCTGGGGCTGGTCTCACCATCCCAGGACCTTCCTCATGGACTTGGTTTCCTCTTCCAGGGCTCATTCCCAGCACCTGTCAGTTTAGTTCCTTGATAATGCTCTAGAACTCTCATCTTTGATGCCCTATGAACACTCAAGCCTGCCTTCTGCCTGTTTCACTCAAGACCCACAACAAAGACATGTTTTAAAAAGTAGTTACGAGGGCTGGGTAGATAGTTCAATGGCTTAAGCACCTGCCTGGCAAGTGCAAGGTCCTGACTGTGATCCCTAGTACTGCAAATGAAAGCAAGCAAGCAAGCAAGCAAGCAAGCAAACAAGCAAGCAAGCAAGCAAGCAAGCAAGCAAGCAAGCAAGCAAGCAAGCAGCTATGATTTTGTTATTATACTCTAGGGACAAAGCAAGAGAAAAATGGATAAATTTTTTAAAGACATGTCTAAACTGGATTCAAACATGGCTCCAGGGCTTACTCTGTGACTCTGGAAAGTGACTAAATTTCTGTTTCATTTTCTTAACATAAGTGAAAATGAGTCTGATGCTCATGGATTTCCATATCCACACAGGTGATCCAAGACCCTCACATACAGCAGCAGCAATGGCAGCAACCAGCACACAGTAAGTGCTCAGTAAGTATCCATATGCTTAAAAGGCCATGGTTCAAGTGCCATACCCCCCACTGGCCTTCATACTTAGCCTGGGGGTCTGGACCTGAGACCACACTGAACCAGTTCCATCCCTCTCTACCTGTTGCGATCTGGAGTGTACTATCTCTCAAACTCTAGGACGTGGAAGGGTAAATTACAACCCAGGGGCCAAATCTGGCCTGACAACTATTCTTATAAATAAAGTCTTATTGGGACACACCCGTTGTTTCTGCATCTGCCCTGGCTGCTTTCTCACTCTTAAGACAGGAGGAGTAGCAGTGTACATCATATGGCCCAACACATAAAACATTTACTAACTTTGCACAAAGAAAATCCTGTCAACTTCTGCTCTAAGAGTTAACAAGCTAAGTGCAACAAATAAACTGAGTCAGACCTGGTGGTGCACATAATCCTAGCACTTTGGGAGACTGAAGCAGGACAGCAAAAGTGAGCCTAGCCTGGGCAATCTGGGCAGTTTAGTGATTAGCAAGACCCTGACTCAGAGATTAAAAAATTCAACTAAACAAACAAGCCTTCTGCTTTTCTAAGGATGGCCCAATTGCCAAATGCACCAAGATTAGAGGAGCATCTGGTCCCAGTGCCATAGCAGACAAATTCCAGGAAAGATCCCAGAATCTCACATTCCCCAAGGCTGTGGCAGTGCAGGGCACTTCACAGTCAGATGTGGGGAAAGGAATCAAATCAAGCCCTCTCCAAAGGGCTCCATTCTCTGCATCAGGGAGGCAGAACCTTGCTAAGGATATCCATACTCACCACAGCAGGTCCACCAGCCCTCCCTGTCTGGCAATAGCAGACTTCACCCTGTTGGCAAACTGGACTGCATCTTCATCTTTCTGTAACAAACCATGAATGAAATGAGACCACCTCTCTCAGCTTACAGTCATTCCATGCAAGCCAGTAATGATGTCTGTGTGGCCAGAGCACCCACCTCTCTGGTCATAGGCGGCAAGTACCAGACACTGCAGACGATGGCCCAGCTGGTCATCATCCTCAGCAGGTATGTCACCATCCCATACTTGCTACTGTTCCAGAAGGCATCACCGAACTGAGGGTCATACTGCAACACAGTGGGAAGCAGTCACTTGTGAGTGTGTGCAGACTGTTCCTCGGGACACCTAGCACTTAGGTAGTGCTGACACACAGACCTCCCAAAAGCCCATCCTCAGAGCAGGCCATCAGAGAGGCCTCCCCTAACAGTCACTCTCAAATACAAGTTCCCTTCCCTTATTAGCAGCACAGTTCACTCACAGATACTACTCATGCACTGTATTAAAATTCTCAGACACAGACAACAACAGGGAGGATGGATTGGATTAATATACTCATTGCCTAGACTCAACAAATAGCAGCATTTTGACATTCTTGCTTCATCTGTGCTCTCCCTACTTACAACTCCAACAGTATGTAAACCATTCATTAATACATCTAATGTCCTTCCCCTGTGTCAGAGATTAGCTTCCAGTGGTAACAGCCTGCAGTGGCACATGTGCCATAGGTTCACTCACTGCCCTGTGTGAAGACATCTTCTCATACAGCTAACAACTTCTTTTGTAACTGTTATTCCAGATCGAGCAGGAAACAATGAGCTTATGATATAGTTCTCTATTTACCATCCTAAGGAAGCTAAGTCATCTGCTTGGGCAGGAAGCTCTTTGCTTTAGATTCACTAGCAAATGGCCACACACCAAGTCTCATGAAACCTCAACTACAAAGGTAATGTTTTTGCAATCAGGAAGCAACTGCCTCAGATACCTTTGTCAATGATTCTAATAAGAAGCACAGGCTATTTCAATGGCATCTTACAGTAACCGTGGCTGTGTCTGGGGCCCTCATTCTCATCAAACTGTAACTCTAGGGGCAAGTAAATCTGGTAGATGTGCTGGAGGAGGCAGCTGTTCAAGAGGCTGCAGAAGAATGTGAATTCTCAAGGGGGTGACTAAACAAAGTGACACAGAACAATTATTAACTGTCTGAAAGGACACTGTAGACAAAGCATTAAACACCGACTTTGTCCAATTATATAAAGCAAAGACCTAGCAACACAGAGTAGAAAATTCAGAGTCAGAATTTCAGGATCTATGCTTCCAAACAAGATACCACGTATATAAGAAACAATGCCAGGTTTCCCAGCAAAAGAAGCTGTTGTGGAGAATCTTGCACTTCAGGTGGGGTGAGGAGGGTCTCAACTGTGTGATCTGTTAGGCTTTTCTGGCCTAAATTTTATGATTCTCAGAACAAAGGGTGGGTACAGTATGCTGAGATTATGGCTATAACTACAGAAATAAAGACATGAGATTTAATAATAGAAATTAAGAGGGGCTGAGACTGTAGCTCACTGATAGTGTGGCATGAGCCACTAGGTTTAATTCCCAGCAGCAAAACAAAAGAAAAAACTTAGATCCAATTGTAGGAGGCTTAATGAATTTATAGTTCCAAAAGTAAGAGAATTAAGTTTAAACTAATCTAATGTATATGATGCAAAGAGATGCACGCTAACAACCCAGCAACCCAGGAGGCTAAGGCTAGAGGACTTCAGCAGGTGAGTACCTGGCTGTTCCTCCTCTAAAGACTGCCTAGTCCTCTCAGGCAGAGCTGCAGCCTTAAGCTCTCCTCTCCCCATCCCTCAGTTCTGGCAGCCTGGCCCCAGTGCACTGCTGGCGGGAGAGCTACTCGGTCGCACCCTGTTTTCCTAAGCTACGATAATGACAACAGCAAGCATCCTCAGAGGTCATGTACCTTGATGGCGACTGGATAAACTGTAGCTCCAATTTCAAAACTTCCCTTTTTAAACATCATCACTGATGTGTTGTTGATGCAGGTACCTAAAATACAGGAAAGAACAAAGTGCTACTTGTTTCTGACCCTGTATCCCAGACAATAGGAATTTCTTCCAACACTAAATAATAAAAACTGAATGGCTCCTCAAACACACTGAATCTGTCACCATCCTAATAACACCTAAAAACTGGCAAATGTCCCTTTGCCTCTTCTCCTTTACCAGGCCATTTTCCTGACTGACATATACTGACCCAGGTAAGGGCCAGGGAACCCTCCTGCACTAGAGAGACCCCGGCAGAAAGTTCAGAGGTCTGTCATCAGCAAAGCCACACAAGGGACTCCTGCTGGAGCTCACACTATAAACTCTGCACCCACCCAGGTTCTCAATCTCCTGAGTTACTAGTCCTACAGCTGATCTGAAGGGGAATTACCATTAGCCAGGGGACAAAGAGAACCCGAACAAAGGCTGAGACCTGGCTACCCCAGCCAGAGGCTCTTACCTTCTGGAAAGATGAGAATAGGCAATTTGCTTTTATCTTGCACATGTTCAGTCAATCTTCAAAAGAAAAGAACAAAATGAAGGGTCTGACAACCCTATGCTCACCATCAAAGTACATTTATGCACATATGACAATTGTTTAGACAGGTAAAAGCAAGGTAACAAATCTGCATCCTTTAGAAATGTACAATCTAAAGTTCATAAAGAAAAAATTCTAAGGGCAGAGAAAACTAGATGGCCACCATTTAATTCATACAATTGTTCAATTCAGTATTAACATGTTCCTGCTAGGGACTGGGGAGATAGCTCAGTAGAGTAAGTGCTTGCCTGGCAAGCACAGGGTCTGAGTTCAATCCCTGGTTCCACAAAAAAAAAAAAAAAAAAAAAAAAAAAAAAAAAAACTTCCTGCTACCTTCAACCACAGTGGCATATGCATGATTGTCCAATTTGACAGCTTATGCCACCCAATGAGATGGCCCTATGCTGCCCAGTGGCAGAGTCATTCACTGTGGTTCAAGCTGGCAGAAGAGTTAACAAGTTCAAATCAGAGCCACCTGAAAGTGAGGAATAGAAATGACAGCCCATGGCATAGATATTAAGTCTGTACACAGAAGACACCGTTCAGACTGGACACTCTGAAGCAGGCATTTGATCTTACACACAGAACCGCTGACAAGCTTTTGTGGCTGGCAGCTGAGCAAGTGTGCTGAGCTGGACTTTGCTTGTGGTCTGTGTATTCAGAACCTCATGATGAAAGTTAATAGTCATTATGGTGATGGCAGGGGGTGGACTCTTGAAGCAATGATTGGGTCATTAAGAAAGATTAAGGGAATTCTCACGGCACTGTATCAGTTAGCTCAACTATGAGCTGTTAATAAGTATGGCAGCTTCTGAGTGAATGACTGAGTGCACGGGGATTGAATCCAGGGTTCCACGCACGGCAGGCAAGCACTCTACCACTGAGCTATCCCTAGCTCTTTTTATCATAAGACAGGATATTGCCAAGTGACCAGGCTAAGCTCAAACTTGCTCAGGTTCCAGAGTAGCTGGTACTACAAAGTGCATACCACCATGTGGCTATTTTGCTTATTCTGCACACACCTGTCTACCCTTCTGCTATGCTATGAAAACAATGGCCTTGCCAGATGTGGCTGCCTGATGTTTGACACTCCAGCCTTTAGAACTGTGAACAAATAGATTTTCTTTGTAAATTACTATTTCAGATATTGTTATAACTATAGAAAACACACTGACAGATCTCTAGTGTCCACTGGCTCAAACCTCTGTCCCTGAGCTAAAGGGAATTTAGTGGGGTTCCCCAATCTTTATGAAAGATGCTCTCAACTGAGCCTGACACCTTTCTCTCTACTGCAAAGTTTTCCACATTATTCACACTGGAAGCGAAAAGAGAAGAGTACTTTATTCTACTACCTTATGTTGGTTTTTTTGTGATAATGAATCAATTTGGAATTTCTTTTTTTCATTTTGACATTCTAACAGGAATGGCAGTTTGTATTTACTAGAATGGGTACAATGAAATATTAAGTAGTTAATACTCAAGGTTCTATTTTATATTACATGTTTTTGGGAAAATGTATTACAACAGCAGTAGTAGGCTCAGTGTAAAAAATATTCTAATTTTTTTTTCTAGAACTGGGGATCAAACTGAGGACCTTGCATTTGCCAAACAGGCACTTGTGCCCCTGAGCTGTCTTCCAGGCTCCTAAAGTATTCTAATTCTATCAACTCTTGAACTGTCGTTTTCTGCTTAGGTTGGAGCGGGACAGAATAGCACCTTGCCCATTTACCTCTTAGCCACTAGGAGGCGGTCTTTCACTTCAGATCGCTCGAACCAGACGTGGGGGCAGGCCTTCACCATAGCTCTCTGAATCACTCCCATGAGTCCTCCATGCACTTGACCCACCTAGGCTCAGACAAAACAGTAATAGTGAAGCCATCTCACACAAATTCCCCCATCCCACAAAATATGCATTCCAATGCTTTGCTCTCTAGAAGGGCTCAACTGCTGGGTTCCCACTATCAGGAAACCACAATTAAATTCCCCACACTCTCCTGCCCTACTCTCAGTCTGCTCAGCACATCTGCTATTTAAGTCGCAAGCTGTTCCCCAAGGAAACATGCCATTCCCTGGCACACATATAAAAAGCATGTTCACATGTTTATACTTTAAAAATGTTCCATGAAAGTCTAACATCTGAAGTCCAACCTCAAGGAAACAGACTCACCATGGCGTAGTAACCATCACTGGCTAAAATGATAACATCAATAGGAGATGTATGGTTAGCCACACAGATGCCACCATTTCTCGGTCTGTTCTTCCTGGGTATAAAACAAAAATTGTAAGCAACAATGTATGTAGGCAACAAAAACCTGTGTGACACTTCACTTGGAACATATCTCTGAGCACATGTCCAGAGCTCAGCTCTGTGCATCCACTGGGCCAAGTAGATGGGTGGTGCTCTGGCCAGCCTGCCTCACTCTATAGCACTGCTAAGCTCCCTCACCTGTCGTGGTAGGTAATGATGGCAGTCAGGGCTCGCACACAGATCCGATAACACATTAGGTGAACATGCTTACTCAAGAACTCCTTAAACCTGCAACAACGAGAAGATTTGGGATTTTGTTTTACATATAGGAAGACAAGACAAGTTGTTGACTAACCACTGAGCAGTCTACAACACAGTAGTTTTACAAATACATACGCATATGGAAAAAGCATTTTTAGGTTCACAATGAGGAAACAAAGAAACAGCAGTGAGATGACATTTGCTCACCTAAGTCAATGACTCAGAATGTGCAGCCCTAGAACTTCCCAGACAGGGAAGCCAGATTCCCATCCCTGAGGAAGCCTACAGGCAGGCCAGACCAGACCATAGTCCAGGCTCCTCAGAAACCCCTTACATCACTGAGGTCTGCTGATGCAAGGGAGCAAAGTTTCCTTAAAAACAAAACAAAACTGCAAAACCCCACCTACATTCCAAAGTACTTTTAAAAATCATACTCTCTTCATTATCAATTTATCAGCCAAGCAGAATGCTCCAAACTAAATATGCTAAAATCTGTTAATATCTTGCTAGGCATGGAGGCGCATGCCTAAAATCTTATTACTACTTGAGGCTGAAAAGGAGGATGGCTGTGAGTTCCAGGCCAGCGTGCAATGCATAAGCCAGACTCTTGTCTCAAAAAACAAAATCAGAAAATAAAATAAAATATGTTCACTTCTGGGCCTTGGATTCTGTACTTTTTCTGACTCTTGGTCTTTAGCACCGGCGTTCGAACTCACAACCTTGCACTTGTGCTACAGAGCTTCGCCCCAGCTCCTTTGACTCTTGGTCTTTAAAAATGGAAAGAACCTAGGAGCTGGAGGGCAAAAGGAATAGTCACAGACCAAGATGGGTCACAAGTACTTCTGCTACCTGAGAGTAACTTAAAATGCTACGGCGTGAGTTGGTGTTCAAAGGGGCAGCCCAGCCTTCAATTGGAGCTACCCTTCCAGAATGAACTGTGTTCCACAGACACCTGAGCTCTACTCACCTCCCATTTGGCAAGTATCCCACCAAGGTTGTGCCCACCACCAGAAGGCTAATTCCTGTGAATGCCAGAGCTATCCTACAAGGAGAAGACAAGTTACAACACGCTAAATCAATCCAAGTATACAAGTCAATATACAGAAACCAAAGCAAAGAAGGGTCAGCAATATAGCTCAGTGGACTAAGTGCCTGCTTAGGCAAGTGCAGGGGCCAGGATTTGATCCCTGGCACTAGCCCCACCCCTAGGGCACACTGAGCCAACCACTATGACCAGGCATAGTGGTGCAAGCCTATAATTCCAGTGCTGGCGAGGCAGAAAACAGGAGGATCACTATGAATCGAGCTGCATAGTGAGAAACCTGTACCAAAATACAATAAAAAGAAAGAAAACACAAAAACCAAAGCAAGGAATCATGAATGCTACCCCCTATCAAACAATTTCCTGAAATCTGGATAGGAGTTCCAACCTGGAACAGGAGCAGGCCTATCAGAACCAGCAATCACTGGATTTCGAAAGACAGTGAGCTGTGGCTCAGGCTCCCAGTTGATACCATGTCCTCCAGCATCAGGCAGCCAGAGCAGGAAAATCTTAATGCTGGCTGTGTTACAAACATAAGGATTGGCTGCCCCTTTGAAAAGCCACCCCCATCCTGCTGTAGAACCCTGGCCTTTGGCATCACCCCCTGGCAGAAGTACAGCCACTCTGGGAAGCAACAGGAGGTGCTGCCTGAAGGTAGCAGCACCTGGCAAGACACAGAGAGAACACATGGCACAAAAAAACTAGAGAGGTCAATATTGCCTCTGTATTTGAGAGACAAGCTTGAGGAAGAAGGCCATGCCAGGATCAGAAGCCAGAAGTACATGATGTCCCCTTTTGGTCTGATATGGAAAGAATTCCAAGGGCCTTTAAAGAAAGGCTAATCACCAGGGCATCCTTCCAAGAATCAGATGGAATGGCCAGTAAAGAGTCACACTACCTTTCACAGTGGGGTGGGGGATGGGAGAATGCCAGGCCACAGGCTGTAGGGCAGCAGCACAGACAGACAGACAGACAAGCAGGCCATGTTCTTGCCTTAGGCAAAACATCTACATTTTTTCATTCCAACCTGGCACTATCCTCACCTGAGTGGGAGAAGGAAACAGTACCGAATCAGCACTCCTAACCCCCACAAGATAGTTAGCCGAAGGCTGATATACTGGAAGTTGTAATTGGTTCTGCTGAGCAAGTTCCAGGACTCTAGTTCCTCTGCTGAGAATCTCTTTGTCACTTCATCATCCATAATGGTCTCCATTCCTTTCCGGCAAAAGTAGAAAATGTCAGAGAGCTCAAACTCTGGAGTATTATCCAGAGCCTTACTGCTACCACTTCGACGAATTTCTTTGATCTCTTCTTCTAATGAAGTGGGATCTTTTGCAATGATTCCTATAAAAGAGAATGTTTCTGTCAAAGAGCATGCTGGGAGAGAACATGCAGAAAACAAGGTACACAATCCTGGTTTAGGTGGCATTTAGGATATGTGCAGGCTGAGGTTGGAGTATGGTTTGTGTGTGTACCCCAAAGGTTCATTAGCTAGCAGCCTGGTCCCCAATGTAATGGTATAGAGATGCAGTAGCTCTCTCAGCAGTGGGGCCTAGTAGAAAGAGATCAGGTCATAGGACACTGCCCTCCTAGAAGGGAAAAACACTGGCCATTCAAGTGGGATAGGTATGTAGGTGTGGACAGTTTCTCCTGAGATCAACTGGTTTTATGAAAAGGCAAGCCTGGTCCCTCCCTACTCTCTTACTGAGTGTGATCTATCCTACTTTCCTTTTTTGCCACCCACACACTTCTGCAGTGTGATGCCATATGCCAAAGTGTGATGTTGCCAGGGCCCCTTGTGAGTACCATGCTATCTGAATTTCCCATCCACTATTATTGTGAGCCTAACAAACATTTATTTTTTTCTCTAAGGTATCTACTTAGCAACAGAAAACAGACTAAGACACCACACAAATAAAAGCACTAAAGAATGAATATATTTCAAAGGAGCCTTTTAGGCTAAGATCAAGAGCCAGTCTTACCATTGGTATAAGGCTTGTAAAGCTGGTGGTTCTTCTCTTTGGCTCCTCTTTCCATTCTCAGGGTAGCCCACTGAGGAGGAAAAGTCAAGCACAGGAACAAGAATGAGATCCTACACAGGCACTGAACACCTCCAGTTCTACCTGTAAGCCTCAATCCCAATCACCTGGGGCTGGATCTGTCAAGCCACCTATGCCAGAGGAACATGAGTGCCTCAACAGAGTCTTCTGGATAACCAGGCTCAGGCTGGAAAACTCACAAGCCCAGAAAGTTAGATGATCCAGCCTTTCTTCTCACTGCCCCGATCTCTGGGACACTTAAGGAAGGAACCTGAGCATCTGGCAGCATCATACAACATATCCTTGCAACCACTGCCTGCCTCTCCCCACCACCAAATCATTCTAAGAAAGCAATAATCTTAGTTTTCTAAAGGAGAAAGGCTTAATGTATATTTAGCTAGTTAAAACCCACAATTTTTCTAGGACTGGCTTCAAAATGTGAAGAGGGAAAAATATCCTATTTGGAGCTTTTGAAAATTCTTTGTTCAATTTCTAAGTTTAACATTCACTAGCTATGTTCCTTAGACAATTTATTCTAAATCTTGGTTTCTTTATCTAAAGAAAAACAGGACAAGATAGTATCTCAACTTCCTATTTTGTAGGGTTAAAGGATACTACA
The DNA here is from genome assembly GCA_004027915.1 of Capromys pilorides. Classification (NCBI taxonomy): domain Eukaryota; kingdom Metazoa; phylum Chordata; class Mammalia; order Rodentia; family Capromyidae; genus Capromys; species Capromys pilorides. The sequence goes on along the minus strand of PVKN010000231.1, from coordinate 2,221 downwards.
TATGTAACAGAACCTGTAGATGGAAGGCATGGTAGCTAAAATCAATGGAGTCTAGAAGAGCAGAAGAAAGAGTGGTTCTTGGGAGCTCTCAAAAAACTCTCCAACCTGAAGTAATAGAATCCAGAAGGTAGGTCCCTTCACTATCATATGGGGGTAAATCAAGCTAGCTCAGTCATTCCCCACTGGGATGTTAGTCCTGAACATAAAGCTGTGCCGATAAGCCAAAGCGCTTGTCTAGCATGCACTTAACCCCTAGGTTCTGTTCCCACACCACCACCACCAAAAACCAAACAAAGTGAATTAAGGAAATAGCAGATTTGAAAAGGTATCTCCTAAAACATGTGCCCAGTTAAACAAAGTGGTAAAGAACCCTATCAAGCCATGACACAGCAAAATACATAGTTCAAGGCATCTGGGACAGAACCTGCTGGCAGGGTCTGAAGTTATCAGTGAGACTGTTCTGCGAGGTCTTGCAAGGCCAAAAGCAGGACTGAGTTTAACGAAGAAATGACCTCATTTGGAAACTTCTTCAAATGCCACTGTCTAGAAAAACAGCTCAGAGTCATCCACTCAAAGAAGGGCCAAAGATAAGAAAGCCCACTTAATCTATTTTCCATAGTTCAGAGATGTGATTATTGGTGTCCTCTGACTCAATGTATGAATGATTTTTTTTAGAGAAAAAAATATAATTCCTAAAATGAAATAAAATTTTACTGGGTTTCCTGGAAATAGTAACAAGGTAAAAAGGACAACAATTTTCAACAAACCTGGGAGACACAGGTCACTTACTCAATATTAGGGGTTCACATTTTGACCACAACCCTGCAGTGGTATTGTAAGAACAATTTTGAACAGAAATAACAGTACTTGACTCTGACAATGCAGATACATCTCAGTTATATTTCAACAGGTGAGTGACAAATGAAATTATGCCCCTTGAGCATGAACACACAAGCTGAAGATCACTATGTAAAACTGTGAGTGGCTGTGAGCTGCTGATTTAATTGGATGGAGTCTCCTGAGCTTCTTGTAGCTCAAGAACACAGTACTAACAGACATCTGTTGGCTTCCTGCTTAATAGTTATATCTCACTGCTTTGGCCTCCTGCTTTTCAGATTTCAGGACATTACAAAATGATTCTGCACTAAAAAAAAATTATCCAAAGTCACAAGGGTAAAGGACAAGAGGTGAGCTCGGTAAAACCCTGCTGAGGAAAGGCTGAACAATGCACTGGGTTACACTACCCTGTGAAGGCAAAGGAGAGGGCCTGGGAGGCCATACTTCCTTTTCTCCATGCTACGCGCAAACCACACTTTGGACACCAGACCTGGAGGGAAATGTACACACATCAAGTAAAGCTTCCTTGGACACTAGATGAGAGTCCTTCAACTCAATTGTGAAACTATCTGCCTAGAGACAGCCAAAGAACTGGTTAAGGACTCAATCCTACAACACAATCCCACAAAGCCACAAATCACAAGTCCCTGATTATGATTGGCTGATCCCACAACCACCTCCTTGGACATGATTACTGACTAGACTGTCTGGCAGAGCTCAGGAAAACAAACGCTTTGTATTTATGATTTATTATAAATGACACAACTCAGGACAAGCCAAAAAAGGGTACAGAATGCAGGTGCTGCAGTAGGGAAGTGCAGGTACCTGGCCGTTCATGGGCATACCACCCTCCCAACACTCAATAGTTTATCAAATCTTACTTAAGACTTTTATGGAGTCTCACAGAACTTAAACTCCAGCTACCCCCCCCCCCCCCCCCCCCAAAAAAAAAAAAAAAAAACTCCAGGTATTCATTTTCCATAGATCAGCAGTTGGGCTGAAAATCTCAGCCTTCTAATCACTTAGCCTTTCTGGTGATCAGGCTCATCCTGAGGCTGCCTAGGTTCTATCCTTGACATCGAGCATAAACTCAGGTGCTCACTGTGAAGAAGATAATACAACCATTTGGCAAATTCCTAGAGTTTTATGAGCTCTGAGCTGTCACTTTAATAAGTATAGCTTTTAGACATTTAGAACAAAGTTAAGAATATTCAGGGCCAGGGATACAGTGCAGCCGAATAAGCACCTGCCTGTTAAGTACAAGGTTCTGAGTTCAATCCCTAGTACTAAACACACACACACACACACACACACACACACACACACACACACATCCCCTTCCTCCCTCAGTTCAGAGTTCATTTCACTATAAGAATTCTTTTCT
>PVKN010000230.1:69773-93172 GCA_004027915.1 Capromys pilorides | reverse complement strand
AAATTTTGGGGGGTACCAGAAATCGAATTCAGGACTTTGTGTTTTCTGCATCCTCAACCCCTATAAATTTTTTTTTTTTAGAAGAGTGACTTAAATACAAAATGCATTTGAAAAAGTGAAAAAAAATTAAGATTTATTGAAAGTGTTAATGTTTAATTATTTGACCAATCTTATATACCTATAGCTATTAATCCAAACAGATTTGATGATGAAAATATGTAATACAACCATTGTTAAATTTTTGTTTTTGTTTTGAAATTCTGTACTATATGTACTCTTTCTTGTTGCTCTTTTTGTTTCTGCTATTTTTACGCCTTAAAATAAAATTTTAAATATTAAAAAAATAATAAAATAAAGACTGCTCACTAAAAGAAAAAAAAATCAGATGTAACAAGCTCGGCTGAGGCTCAGGCTTATGGCTAGACTCCGTGATATGTCACAGAATCCACGAGGCTGCTGCAACAGAGCAGGGCCATTTCTCCTGATCCCCAAGTAGAATTTGAGGTGCCAAGGGCGAGTCCTTCAGTTTGTTCTGCAGCTCAAGTGAGGGATGTGAGTGGAATCCACTAAACTGAAACAACCCGAGTAGAGGACTGGACACAGAGAGGAGGACTCCTGGGGCTCACATCCAGGCTCAGTGTCACGGGGACCTGGAGGACGACAGGGGAGGGGCAAGGTAGTTACGCACAGACAGTGTGGTGCATGTTAGGACATTCAGCATGCATACGCAACAATGTGACTACCCACAGGCCTGTGTGGGCAGGAGTGTCACCTTCCAAGCGGAGCATCACAGGCAACAGGTCCCTGGGCCCTTCCCTGCTTTCTTAATCCTGGCAAAGAGGGGAGACAGGTCTGTTATTTCCCCCACTTAAAACTGTCTGCGGATGTCCTGTCTTGGCCCCAGACGCAGAGGCAGACAACCTCCTGTTACAGTTTGTGCTTAGATGTCCCCCAAACTGCATGTGCCCTTAGGGCTTTTCAGAGGCAGTGGAATCTAGAGTGTGTGAGGCTCGGAGTAAGACGGTGTGATTGGTAAATTCGCCTGCGGACTGGCCTGGCGTACTTCCAGCTAGGTCTAAGAGTGTGGGTGTTACACTGGCCCTACAGCGGGAAGCCTGCACACCACAAGGGGCAGGAAGAGGCCTGCCTCCCCCTTGCTGTCTTCTGTCTGCCACAAACAGTTGCCTCTCTGCCGTGGAGCCAGCCAAGTACAGACTGGAACCTCTACACACCGGGAGCTACATAGACCTCTCCTCCTTTCACTTTGGGTGCCAGGTATTTTGTCTCAGCAGTGAGAAAAGTCACTAAGACTCCTCTGGACCAGCAGTACTTGCTGGCTTCCTGTCTGCCCCTCCCAGTTCCTCTTAGACTCTTGCCCCAGGGGCCTCGCCCACTGTCCCCGCCAGCCCTTCTCCCATTCTTCTCTACACGGTTGGCCTCTGTGGTGCCCCTTCTTTCCTGCCAGTGTACCTCCAGCTGCCCCTGAGAGCTCTGCAGCCCCATGTCCCGTGTCCCCCTCCCCCCAAGTCCCCGTGGCCACCTCACTTCCCTGGTCATGACCAGGGGCCACCAGGCCCAGCCTTGCACTTCCTGGCCAGTGCTGCTCTCTTTTTGTCCTTCAACAAATGTTTTCATTCTGAGATATGACATAAAATTCAAGTGAAAACCCAGGTCATCCATAAAATCGTAAGTTTTATTGATGTCATCAGAGAGCTAAGATCACAAGGAAGACAAGCAAACTAAATTCCAGAGGTGACAAATCTTCTGGGGAGACGTGAGATGCAAGAACTGGCTCCCTTTCGGCAGGATGTGGAAGGAAGTCAAACTACAAAAGTGCACAGGACACACAAAGCTCAATGCGTCACTGAGGGGAAACTCATGAGGCCACCAGGATGCCAGGCCACTTCCAGGGCCCTTCTCCTAATGGAGCTGCACTGCTGGGCTTCAGGGAAAGATGCCCGGGTTATTTATCCTTCGATTACTAAAGTTCAATTTGATTACAGTTCAGTCTGCCTTTTTCAAAACTTTATTCACTGGGACCCTACAACAACCCCTTTTCAGCAACTGGCATCTCTCACTCAGTGTAGGCCTGAGAAATCCTTCCATGCTGCTTGGAGCCGTGGAACTTTGCCCTGACCCCGTCACCTCCCAGGTCTGCCCCAGCCAGCCCACACACCGACCCTCCACCTGCAGTGTCCCGACCCTCCACCATGCGGCTCCACATCAAGAGGCCGAAGGGTCGGAGCTGGAAGCCAGGAGAGGACGCCGGAAGTAACGGCTGGAGTTCCTCTGAGGAAGCAGACACAGCCTCCCCTCTGCTCTCGCATGCGTTCCTCCCAGACAGCAGGCCTGTCTGTTGCTGCCACAAACACCAGGCAGGTCTTCCCCTCACTAACCACCTCAGCCATACCCAGAGCTTTGCTGATCCAGTTGGTTGCGCCTTTCCTACTCCAGTGGACACACAGTTAGCTGTCACAGAATGTGCACCGAATGTTCATGCGTTGGAAACTGAGCTCCTGCATTCCTATACCACAGCATAGGGGGGTGGGGCCTCTGGAAGTAGTTAGGGTTTGAAGATTCAGGAGGGCAGGGCCCCCACGGTGGCACTGGGGTCTTCCTATGAGGAACCTGAGCCCACTCACCCTGCGATACCTTCTCCCACGGTACAATGCCTCCAGACACGGCAGGCGCTGGTGCTGTCTTGTGCACTTCCAGCTCCCAGACCCTGAGCCACGGAAACTTCTATTCTTTATAAATTAACTGGCTTCAGCTATTTGGGCTAGGGCCGAAAGCCTGGCCAGTGCCTTTGCTTGTTTGACCACAGTTGTGGTCCTACAGGTACCGGAGACAACAGGAAAAGCAAGGCCTGGGCCTGGGGTCCTGCTCCCCACTCTATCTCCAACTACTTCTAGAGACGTGATGCACAGCACAGTCTGGTTCTTTGAGCTTCTTATTGTTTGGATTTGGGGTAAACATGAGTTTCCTCTCTGGCTCTTTTGGATCAAGTAAACCACTGTGAGTTGTTTCAGTTCAAGGGAAGACAGGAGGAGGCCTGGGACACTTGGGCTTGGAGCAGAGGAAAGGGAAAGGCGAAAAATGATGCTAAACATTTTCATTGATACGCGTCAGGGGAGGTGTAAGCAAGGACTCAAGGGTGCAGGGCGAAGTGGAGAGGTACAGAGGCCAAGCGAGAGCCCAAACCCAGCCCCATGACAGCAGCCAGCGTGGGATCTGCCCTGAGCCCCGGACCCGGCTGCCTAGGAGTGGCTCCTTGCTGGCATTGCGAGTCTGTTATCTCTCTGTTACTGTTTGTGTTCTAGAGTCTGGGGGTGGAAAACACCTGTAGGCTACAGGAGGAGGGGACAGAGAGGAGGAGGGTGATGGAGAAGGGAGGAGGGAGGGACGGGGAGAGGAGGGGTGGGGTGGGGGAGGAGGAACGACAGCTAATGTCCCTCAAAAAGACAGGCAAAGCAAATGAACAGTCCCCACCCAACTGCTGAGGGCAATTGCCATGGGCAGATGGGTCACGGCAGCGGGCAGGCAGAGGGCTGCCTTCCTATACTGTACCTTTCTGAACTGTCTGTGGCTCTTTACACAAGATCAAACATTTATCAAAGGAAACAGGAATGAGGTCAACTATTTCTTGATGACAAACACAAACATGCCCAGCCTCTCCCACCTTCCTGTACAAGGTCAGAGCTAGGGTTGGAAGTTGGGTTTGGGGCCCCTCACCCCAGTGGAAGCATCCCACAGGAGTTTCCCACTCTTCCCTGGGCCTCCTCTCTCTGCAACCCCGAGTTAGCATGCCAGTTCTCCCAAACTTCCCATAGCTCACTCCTCCCCACCAGCCCTGGGTTCGCCCCAGCTGCTGTCATGTTTGATAGATTAATTCATGATGAAGTATTCAGGCTTTAATTTCCTGCATATGTTTTGGAGCAGTGCGCATGTTCTAGCAATTAATCTAATAGCCCTGCTTCTTGGCATACACTCCGAAGAGGTCACCAAAGGGGATTCGCACGACCGATGCCCACCCAGATCCCCGTGCCACCCCTCTTCTGGCCACATTGGCCGCAGGTGGCTGGGACCCCTCCACACCCTGCTTCCTTCCATCCTTCTTTAGTCGGTTCTGCCCCGGGGTCAGCTTCTGGAGAGTCAGGGAGCAGGACACGGGGGCCTTCCTCGCCATGCTCTTTGCCTCCTCGGTTCATCGTCACATCTGCCTCGCAATGATTAAAGTTCTCTCTATTTTTAAGTCTTACATTCTAAAATAAAAAGCAAGTACCCAGCCCACCTCCACATAAAGCACTGGTCTTTCGTGCAGAATCATGTGGATTTCATTGTGGACGGTCAGTCCAGAAAATACGACTTTTGTTGGGTCTAGAACAAGATGTATAAGACGGCGATTTCTCTCTCTAGGCAGGTGATGGTTCATGCCCCTTTGTTAGAATTGGGCTCTTTCCTGGAAGCAAGCCAACCCCAAATAGGAGCACCATTAAAAACTGGGGCCCAGTTATTTCTTAGTGAATTACAGGGTGCTGAGATTGTTCATTGGAGGAGCTGGAGGTCACTGAGCAGAAACACTGAAGGCATTGGGCCTCTGAGATGACCCAGGAGGTGGGGGAGGGGTGGGTGTGCTGTGGGTGGGGAGGTCGCCCCTGTGCCGTGAGGAGGGTGCAAAGGCCAAGCAGGGGGCCAAGGCTGCCCTGAGATGCAGCTTGCCCTATTGGTCACGGACATTTGCCTGTAGGCGACAAAAAACACAATTTTGTCTAACAGTCTCAAAGCCAAGATTGCTGACTGGAGAACGAGCCATAGAATTCCAGGGAAGCTGCACAACCAGCTTGGACACAGGTGGCGGGGAAGGCAGCTTGGTGTGGCAGGTCCTGGAAGGACCACAGGAGGGGCCCCACAGCACAAGGCTGAGGTCAGCCATATCTCCTTGTGTTCCAGCGGAGAGGGTCAACAAGGACGCAAGAGAGCCATTCTTCCACCCCTGGGTGTATGCAGATTGTCCCAGCAGGGATCCGTCTCTCCTATCAACAGAGTCACCATCCTAATAGGCAGAGTGCCCCTGGAACTTGAGGTGCCCTCAGGAGCAGGATGGCAAGGCTTCCTGGGGGAGAGGAGCTCTAAGCTCTGAGGGTCAAAAGAGGCAGCAGAGGGGAGTGGGCAGCTGGGGAAGGCTCTGCATGGAGCACATTGCCCACACCCAAGTGCTACAGGGCCCGGAGCACTTTCAGAAGCAGTAGAACCGTAATTCCTCATTGGAGTCAGCTCTTTATTCTCAAAGAAGTCACCCAGTGAATGGCGCAATCCCATGCCTGATGCAAGCTAGCAGGTGACGCCTCGGGGTGGGGAATCTCGTCTCCTACACTGAGTGTCAGTGCAGCTCAGGTGGCAGGGACCAGGCACTGAGGCCAGCAGGCCATGTTGAGGGGCACCAGCTGTCAACCAGCTCCGGGCTCGAGAGGTTAGAAGAACACTTTCTGCAGTGCACAGGCAAGAGGTTGCAGAGCAAGAGGTGGGCTGGCTCAGAAGACATCATCTGGAGAGACAGGCTGTGAAGGGCCAGGAAGCAGCAGGTTTGACCTGGAAGGAAGGGGTCCCCCGGACACCTCTGCAGGTAGCACAGCCCACAGCCACTGAGTCTCGGCACACAGAGATGGGAGGATGGGATTCAGGCCCATCTTTGCCACTCTGTGACTGGACAACCCTGGGACATTACTCCACCTCTCCTGGACCCTCTGGGAGTGCTTTCCTACACTGCCTCTGGATACCCATCTAGTCCCTCCGATCCAGGAAGACCTCTGGTCTCAGGTTGGGGCTAATCCCTTCCCTCCTTCCTTCCTTCCTTCCTTCCTTCCTTCCTTCCTTCCTTCCTTCATTCCCTAGGGCAATAAGGCTAATTCAGGGGCAGGTGCCTGCCCTGCATCAGTCCAATAGAAGAGTTTTGGTCTTCACTGTTTGCTCTGAACTCAATCCCAAGCCCAGGGGGCCACGTTAGACTACAATGCAGAGCTGAAGAACGCAACCTCCGAGATGCGAGATGGAGAGAAAGCAAGACCTGCCAGTGCGCTTGGCCATTAGATCAAGCCAGACCTGAAGCCAGCAAGAGACCCCCGGGGTCTCCCAGTATGTGTGACATCTACACAGGTTGCCGGGACCAGCCCAAGAACTAATAGAAACCAGTTCCACAGATACTGAGCACTAGGGTGATCATCCTGACCTGAGGGCCAGAGCCTGGCTGGTGATGCTTTTCAGATGCACTGAGTCCTCTGAGCAACTGCCCCTCCCCACCCCTGGAGCAGGCTGAGTGGCTGGGAACCAGCTTGGGTTCCCGGAGCAGGATGGGCCGGCTTGTGCAGTGGGAGATGCGGGGGAGTGTGCTCAGCTGCACACGCAGAGCCTGCAGGTGTGCCCACAAGCTCTGTGCCAGCCCGCCTCTCTATGGGGCGTTTTCCCGGGCCCCGATGGTGGGGGTGGGGGAGCCTACAGGAGGGCCCTGAAGGACTCGAGGGTGGCTGAGAAAGGAACCTCATGTCAGCCACATCCACCCACAGGAGGACAGCAGCCAGCAACGTGGAATGCAGGCTCTTTGGGGTACACCAGCCCCACCGGAGGGGCCCCCAGATGCCCACTGCCATCTAAGTGACCACAGCACCAACAGCCCAAGCACCCAACGGCTGTGGTCAGCCCGTGCTGTGGCGCCTCAGGATCATACAAGGTGCAGCCCTGAGTCCAGGGCTGGGCCTGAGCACAAGTAGCTGTAAAGCCTGGGCCAGCTGCTTAGCCCCTGTGCCTTGACTTTCTCTCTGTGAAGTTCAGATAACAATGGTATCAACTTCCTACTTTGCCAGGAGGATTAAATAACTTCGAGGAGGCCCAGGGCAGTGGGCCTGACTTGCGGTGAGAGCTGCGGCTGGGGAGCCTGTCTGTGGCTGCCTCGCAAGGCTGGGCTCTGCACCAGGTCTTCAGGCTCCTAGTCGGCCTCTGACTCAGCCAGGACCTGCAGGGGATGTTCACACACTCCACTATGGCTCCTGCGGGCACGTTCACACCCTCAGATCCCAGAGCACCAAGTGGAATCTCTGCCAGGTGCTCCTCTGAGCGTCCCTTCGCTCCACACTGGGCACCTGGCCCTCAGGACAGGATGACCAGGCGCTCCCACTCTACCCACACAAGCGCAGACAGCTAGGCAACCAAAGTGAGGCCGGCAGCTCGCTGGTTGGCATTTGGATGCTCCTCCCACTTCTGGCTGCTCTGTGGTTCAAGAACAGGGTGCATGCCGGGAACCTGCTGAACAATTCACCCAACTTTCACGATGACAAGATCTAAGTCTTCTCCACCCACTGAGGGTGAGTGAGGCGGGTCTTGGGCATGTGGTTTCAAGAAACCAAAGGTTCTTGTATCTTGTGGACCCGCTTTATCACAAGCCCCAGGACCATCTGGGGATGGAGTGAGATCCAGTCCCTCCTGGTTTCTGGTTCTTTGAAGACATTTGTCCTCCAGGCTATGGGGGAAGACATTTAGACTGAGGTCAGACATTGGTCACCTGAATAACTGTCCACTCAATTTTGCATAAGGACAAGTGCCAGGCAAAGTGAGACAAAGTGTCCCTCAGCCGTGGCAGTAGCTCTTAGGCCAGGTGTGTCCTTCTAAATGAGCACTGGCCTTTGCTCAGGCCTCTTTCTGAGACAGGGCCACTGGGTGAAGGGAACTCCCAGGGAAGGGACATTTCTAGGGTGAGGGCCACTCCCAAAGAGAAGGACACTCCTAGTCCAGCACTGCCATCATCACTGTACGAAGAACCAATCAGAAGAATGCTACTGGGAGCAATGAGAAAGTGCTATCTTCAATTCTTCATTTGAATCTGGTGCAGTTCATTGGACCAATCAGAAGAGGTTCACCTCAACCCTTCATTTGCATATGGGTGTGGCCAGTCACGAGAGGCTGATTTTGATCCTTCATGTACATGTGACAGGAAGCCAAGTGAGTTTTTTGATAGGACAGTTCACTCATGGTGTGATGCCATGCAAGTGTTTGACAGGATGACCTTTCCAAAGCCTTATTTATGTAAAAGAGAGAACCAGAGAATCTTGGATACCAAAGAGCCCTTCCCTTCTCAGGGCTGGTGGGAGGGAGCCTTTCCCCAGCTACTTTCGCTCTGCAGCGTGAACTTCTTTTCCACCTTCAACAAAGGTACATGTTTGCTGCTTCTTCAGTGGATCTTGGACAGTTCTGTGTTGGAGACACAAAGGATGTGGAAAAAGCCCAAGGACCTCCATCTGATGACACTTCTGATCCATCCTTCTGAGGCCATGGGAAGGGATTTTGAAATATAAAAATGGGCATCTCCTTCCCTTGCTCAGAATTCTCCTTGGGCCCTGAGTTTGGAAGTCTCTGTCCACTAGAATGTTCTGTGGCTATAGATGGGCCCTGTGTGTCCCTAGATCTGTGCTGTGGCAACATCTGGCCTCTAATGGCTACTGAAATGTGAGAAGCATGCCAGAGGAACTGGGTCTTTCTTGTGTTTGAATTAATGAACATTTAAATTGCCACATGTGAGCTGGACGTGGTGGCGTGTGCCTGTAATCTCAGCACTTGGGAGGCTGAGGCAGGAGGATCGACGTGAGTTTGAGACCAGCCTGGGCTACAAAAGTGAGCTCAAAGCCAGCCTGAACTGCATAGCGAGACCCTATCTCAAAAAGACAAAAAAAGAAAAATAAATTGCCACATGTGACGAGTGGCTGCCCCAGGGGACAGCACAGGTCAATAGAGGGGGATCCGAGCTTCCAGGCATGACCTGGCCTTCACTGTCCATGCAGCTTCTGCGTTTTGCCAGAAGTGACTCAGCGGGCTGGCAGCTCCCCGTCCGCACTCAGCACCCACCTGTGCCCCCGCAGCTGCTGCTCTCTATGCTGGGAACATTCTCACGTTGCCCAGACTCGTCCGCACATGGCCTGCTGGCCCAGCAGCCTTTCTGCAAGATGCAATTCCCGTGTCACCTCTGCTGACAGGTTTTTCAGCCGCCCCTTCCCTCCATGTGCAGAATGAATGAATGAATGAATGAATGAATGAATGAATGAACTTTTTTGAGAGAAGATCTCATTGTGTAGTCCAGGCTGGCCTCGATCTCCTGGTGATCCTCCTGCCTCAGCCTCTAGTGTTGCAATTCCAGGCATGCACCAGCATACCAGTTCCCTGTGCAGAATGAGCCACCCCTTCCTCTGTGTCCCCAGCACAAACAGCTGAGAGGCACTTCTCAGAGGCCCTAGTGTCATCCCCTACCACACCAGGAATAGGAAAGCTCTCTGCAGAGCACCTGAAAGAACCAGCCCTCTGCAGGTGGTGGACAGTTGACCCAGTGGCCTTCAGTAGCAGTCAAGCAGAGAAACAGGAGGAGAGGAACACCCTTCTGGACAGATTCAGTGGCAGCAGGGCCAAGCTGTCCCCATGCACAGGGCTGGGACTGAGGCTGGAGGAGCTGTGGAGGTCAAGCCCACAGGGAGCAGAGACTGACGGTTCCCAGAGCTCAGGCCAGCCGGAGGTGGGGCTCCATCCACTCCTGTGGCCAGGGCTGTGCTGTCACCTTGGAAGACCCATGTGATGCTGGGATAGTCTGGCTGAGGCTCTGGGATCTACTGACCAGCATTCCCGGTCATGTTTCCAGTCCCCTTAAGCAAGTAACCCTTGAGCCAGAGGCTGCTTCCTTTGTACAAGAGATCTGGTTCATGCTCCTTCCCCCCCCCCCCCCCGGGCCTTGGCCAGCTCTGCCCTCTGTGCCTCACCTGGAATAGCACCCCCATTGTCATCACACTCGGCCCCACATGTCACTGACCCATGGAAACCCTCCACATTGCCCAGATCTGAGCCATAGCCATACAGCTCTGGCGTGGTAAATGGGAGGACCTCTCTTGTCATGAGGGCAGTGACCGAATCTGTGTGCTGTTCACAGAGGCATCACAGCCTCTCAGACGAGGGCGTTACTAGAACTGTTTGCTGAGTGACTGAACAAAGAGAAAGGGCAGAGAGGGAAGGAGGGAGGGAGGGAGGCAGAAAGGAGGGAGGTTGGGAGGGAGGGTGAAGGACAGGAGGGGGGCACAGGGAGAAAGGAAGGAGGCAGGGAGGAAGGAGGGGAGGTGCCCAGCTGCCTCTTGGCCCCGTGTGCCTGTAGTGAGGTGCTAGCCTCCCCTCTGCACTTTCCAGGCCCGCTGTGACACTGCCGCGCCCCCTCCCAAGAGCTCCTGTCTGTTTCCCCAGCAATGACAGAACAATCGGAGGTCTTCAGGGCTTTATTCTGCAGCTCAGAAAGTATGAATTAAAATAAACAAAATGTTTTCTTAGCTGATCGACTTTCTACCTGGCTCTAGGGTAGGGAGCTACATGCAAGCTGGGCTCCAAGTCCATCCAACCCAGCCTTGGAGGGTCCCCAGGCCATTTGGCAAAGCTGGAAAATCTAAATAGCTGTCTTGATTGAGCTCTCGTAGCAATGTTCCATAGGATGCCAGGATCTGGAAAGTTGTGTGAGAGGAGAATGAGAACTTTGTATCAAAGTTTAAGATGAGTTGATACTTGGTACAAAAAAAAGAAGAAAAAAAAGAACTCATCCACATCCATTTTCTTCTTTAAAGTACTACAAAGTATGAATTTATGGGTGGAGAAATAATTGATGACTTTTATTGTCTTCTTATACTTTGTCTATTTTCTACAACTTCATAGATTACATTTTACATTAGGCCAAGGTGTCTTTGTAAAAATAATAATTACATATCTCCACTTAGAAAATGTTTTAAAAGTGTGATGAGCTTTGTGTTTAATTGAGAAGGCATTTAAGATCCAATTACAACAGATGTATACACAGGGTCACTCCCTTAACAGGCTGGGCACTGTTTTGCAGGCAGCTGTTGACATGAACATGTGATCCCACTCACCTGCACCTCGCTGGGCCATCCAGGGCCACCAGGGTGACCGCCAGCGTATCATGCAACTGCGATCAGAACAGACAGTGGCGGATCTCCAGTGGAAAAGAGCTCCAAGCATGTAGCTGCCAGCGTGGACAGGGCAGGAGGGCACGTCCTGAGAGGGATCGAGGGGGTCACCTCTCCACCGAGTTCCTGGGGCTCGCCATGCCATGACCCTCTGGGCCTTGGCCTCCTGCATGGGTGAAGGAAGAGGCCCGAAATCCTTTTGATGCACACGAGCTCTGCTCCAGTGCCGTCCCATCCCATCGAGAGCTAAGGACATAAAAGCGGCCGGCCTGACCTCAGGCAAAGTGAAGCAGAGAACTGAGTTAAAACCACCCGAGTTGGAGCTCCTGGAGCATCACAGTGCCGGCACCGGGGCTTTACCACTTCTGTCCCTGCCCTACCCGGCCTCCCCGTCCTCCTCTTGACCTTCAACCTCCCCTGGAGGACCTCTGGACAATGAGGTAGGTCAGCCCATGTCCTGTTCTGAGAAAGCTTTCTTCTGTCACTTTCACCAAGGAAAGTGCCACCAGCTCTGTGCAGAGGTTCTTGCCAGGCCCCATAGGTGTGGGAAGCAGCCCTGTGTTCACAGCAGAAGACACGTAGCTCTGGCTCCTGCCTGCGACGCAGGACCCAAGAGAGCGCCAAGCTACCTGCTGCATGCGCAGGAAGGGAGGCCTGGCCTGCAGGAAGCCCCAAGCTTGGGTCCAGCCCTCCTTCGCCCGCCGGCTGCTCCGTGGGGCTAGAACATGGCCTTCCTGCCTTCTCAGCCAAGTCCTGGGCTCCCACTAAAGCCATGGCGCTTCTTAAGTGACCCAGCGCCAGTTCTCAGCTTAGCACTGTCCCCTTCGGCTCTCTTTAGAGAGTCGCTTCACCATGAGCATCCGCCCACTTCAGAGCCTGGCTCAGTCTGAGCACCCTCCCCGTTGGCCCCAGGTGCACCCAGCAAGGCTGTGTTTTGACAAGATGTGGAGTGCTTCAGGGGTCCCCAGATAGGAACCATGCTCTTGGAGCAGGCCTTGGACCACTGGCAGCAGCATCAAGTTGCCAAAGGCAGCTGCTGGGTCATACATAACCCCCAAGGGGCTGGGATATCTGAAGACAAGATCCCGGATCTGCCTGGGGGCACACTCCCCGTGTCACTCCTTCAAACTCCATATACATAGAATTTCATACTTAGAAATCATGGAAGTAAAAAATGATAAGTCACTATAATAAAGTAGTAAATTAGTTGATTTGCTGAATTAAATTGTTAAGATCCATCATTGTTTGGTGCTCCACAGAAGGAAGTGTACAGGGGCAGGTGCAGCTCGGTTCTACAGTGTGGCAAGTTCTACTTTGTGTACCTGAGATACGATATAAAAAGAGAGATTTCTGAGGTGGCTGATTTGGCCTCTCTACCTCACAGCTGGCCTGTTCCCAGGGCACCAATCTTTGATTTACACACGCATAGACTCACATGCACACATGTGTTCATAGGTTATATGGACACTGCTTAAATAGCTTATGGGTGTTAAGGCTTGGCTCTGGGACATCCCCCATGACCAAGTGGTCCATAAGGTCTTAGCCCCCACTGTGACCTGTAGGGTGCCAGTCAGAACTGAAAAGTGGGGCCCGTGGAAGGCCCTGGGGCTCCCCTTGGAGCCATAGGACCCGTCTCTGTCTCTCCAACTCCAGGTCAGCAAGCTCTCTGTACCAGGCACTTCCTGCATGATACACGGTTTCACCACAGGCCCAAAAGCAATGGAACCACCAGTCTAGGAACCAGAACTCTCATCTTTCTAAGTTAACTGTCTCAGATGTTTGTCACTGGAGCTGGTGAACACAGCTGACACGTAGGTTACTTGCAAATTCTCTCCTTGCACAAGTGGCATTCTAGTGACAATGCTGGAATGCACTTCTGTGTGCCAGGTGGGTGAGCTCCTGGAGGGCAGAGACAGTGCCAGGCTGGAAAATGGGATCACCAGTCCTGGCAGGATGGGCATCTCAAATGGGAATGGCTCTGGCCGAAACAGTGGCAGCCCTGCCATCCTCTGTACTTCCAGCTTAATCCTGGGCTGTGGGGTTGAGCGGCATACGTTGGAGCCAGAGCTTCTGGTCCAGAGTTATTAGCAGCTGCTTGCTAGGCCTGGCCCAGCTGGCACACACAGGCCTTCCCCTGATGCTCACGACCTTGCCCATCTTATCCTCACCTTGGCAGCCACATAGGCGGGGCCATCGATGGGGCCATAGAGAGGCCTTGACTGAGCTTGGACGACCACAAACAGCAGCCTCGGATTCCAAGCCAGTGTCTGGGGTTCTCAGCAGCGGAGACTACTCAGATGCAGGCTGCTTTACCAGATACTTAACTGGATTCATCGTGGGAAATGAGCTCTGTGGGTAATGTGATAGGACTTGCACTGTGAGGTTTATTGGAATTGCTGTGCTAGAGACAGAAACTTCTGGAAACTCAACAGAAGCATTATTAAAAACAAGCAACACCAGGTGAACTCTGCGGGTGCATCCTACGGATAAGCGTAGGTCCATGCATCAGCGTTTCAGCCTTTCTCACGGGAGGTTCCTTACCTGGGACATGAGCATGCTGGCCATGCTGCCCTCTCTGATGGAGCTCCATGGGGGTTCTTAGGGTTCTCGTGGTCCACATTGAGTTAGACAATAGTCACAGTCCTCCTTGCAACCATGCTTGACAAGTTTTTCTTCGACACTTTCCGCAGAGAGAGAAACGTGTGACTTTTCTTGATGAGCAAACAGCCAAAGGTGTTGGGGGGTAGGTCTGTCATTTTCTGGTGGCAAGACACCCCAAACTAAATTCATTAGCAGCTCTTCTGCTAAGAGTTCTAAAATATTCTCTGACCTATATAAACTCCTTGTTGTGTCCTTGTTATGGCTGTGTCTAGAGGTCCCTCAAAGCCTCATGTGGCCACAACTGGGGCTTTTGCAGAGGTAGCCAGAAGTGCATGACACACATTGATGCATAGTGCCATTCTAGGCTCAAGGGCACTAGGATTAAGAGTGTGAGTGCTGCCAGCCCAGAGAACCCTGGATAAGATATAAAGGTAGAGCTGGGGAGAGAGCTTGGTGTTCGGGCCTGCCTGGCAAACACAAGAACCTGGGTTTGATTGCCCATACTGCAATCAAACTATGCTGGCCCTGGAACTGGATATGGTGGTGCATGTCTGTAATCCCAGCTCTGGGGAGGTGGAGACAGGAGGATCGCTATGAGTCTGAACTGCATAGTGAGATCCTGTACCAAATTAATAGATCATTAAAAATGTATATGAGGGTAGAAAGAGCAGTGGCTGTCTCTTGTTGCTCTGCTTCTGCCCAACATGAATGGCTGCTCCTCTGTGATGCTGCTCTGACACACCACCTGCCTGGGAGCCAGGACTGAAACCAAGGTCAATCGCGAGCTAAGTCACCCTTTCCTCCCTTGACTGGGTGGTGCTGGATATTTTGTCTCAGCAACAAGAAAGGTAACTGAGACAGTCCCCTCCTGATATAAGACAACCAACACATATGCACCATGGTGACAGGGCAAGGGCACAGCCTGGAAGAGCAGAGGGGTGAAGGCACCCTGAGACCCCAGCGTTCATCCTTGGCCCCGCGTTGGTGCTTCCTCTGGAATATTCTGCAGGCCTGCAACTGGTGAAGGAACAGGAGTTGCTAGATGTTCTTCATCATCATTCCAGGTCTCTCTGCTTTCTAGAAAGTAGCCAAGGGACATCAGGACAGTGATATGGCTGCTGCGTTTTATGAGTAGTCAGCAGGAAGGAGTCATGTGAGCCCGCGCGGGGCTGGTGATGGCCACCCTGAATAGAGCGCTACTGTTCTCTGTTTCTTAGTTTCCTCTTGCAAAGTATCTATGACGCAGATGTGTGTCATTCACGAAGGTCAGTGTATACATTGCGACACTGGTTCGTTCTTTCAACAAGTATTTATGGAGCTCACACATCAGAGAACAGGGCTGCAGCTACAGTGGCAAGCAGAGGACTTGGGTTCCAGCCCTCACTGGATTTCCCTTCTCCTGGATATGCAAGCTTTTCGAAGCAGGGCTGCGCGCTGGGTGGAAGCCATTCGCACAGCTGCCTCTAGAGACTTCCTCCAAATTTAAGATCCTGGTCGTCTGTCTCCACACTGTGTTGGCAGTTCCTTGTGAAATCTTGGTGGCTAGTGGCTGGTAACCTCCTTGAGGGAAAGACAGGGCTTAGAGCTTTCATATCCCCTGAGCCCAGTGGGATGGGCTAGCTGGTTTTGAACACTGAACACAGCAGTAGGCCTGAGAGTTCCTGAGCTTGTTCCTCTTCCAAATGGCCTTTTGACTAGAACAGGTTATCATGGATATTGTTTGAAATGATGATCATAAAAGAACTGATCTTTTCCTCCCAGAACTGATAATGAGGGAAATGCAGCTGTAGAAAAAGTACTTTATCTGATAGCAGTGACTTCAATGGTCTGGGCTGGGTTTATGGCTATTTGGAAATAGTGGCACATTGAATGTACCCTAATTGGTGTAGCCTAGTGATTTTTTTTTCCTCCTCAGTTTATGACAGGATTTCACCCCCCCGAAAGCTCTGAGTTAGGCTCTTTGGTTGACCTTGTTTGGGACAGTGTCAGATACAGCTAGCTCACTCTCACCGGTCATATAAAAAAACAAAACAACAAAGCATGTCATTTTGGATCTGAGTCATTTTCTGTTCTTTCTCCTAGCTCTTCCCCCATAAATACGCCCTTACACTGGTAGCTGAGGATTTACTCTGTGAGAAGCTCAGGGATTATCGCAAGAGCGCACACCCATCCCTCCCCTCGCAGATGGGATCTACTAATTGCCTTCAAGTCCAGGCGTTGGGCCTACAGGGCAGGGCTGATTCTGAGCAGGCCCAGAGTTCCCTTACCTTCCGAGAGTCCAGTTCCCACAGACCAGAAGGTCCTTGGCGTCAGGACAGGAGGCCCCGTGCTGGTCTGAAGCCCTTGCTTCTTGCATCTCTTTCCACTGTCTCTCCTCTGTTCAAAGAATCTGAGGGGATGCAGTGAGGACAAGCCAGGCCTTAGCTGGTCACTCTGGAGCATTTGCTTCTTTGAGGAAGAACAAGAGTGCAGGATGGGGGGTGCTGGTGTAGCTCCTCCCACTCCTACCAAATCTTTTAATCATCTTCACAAGTCTTCCTGGTTTCTCCCTCTTCTGACATAGTGAGCCCTTTTAGACAGAAGGTATTTCCTTAACACTTTAAGAACTAGAGTGACTGATTTGGGGTCTTAATTACTGGACTTCTGGATCTTGAAACTCACTTATTTATTCAACTTCTCAGTCCATCCGCTATGTTCCGTGTTTGCTAAGTAATCATCATTTGGCTGTCAGTCACCAAGAATTCAGTGGTCAAAGATGGACTGCCTGCCTCAGAGAGGAGCTTGCACGTCAGAGTGACAAAAAGGGACAACTGCCATGATAGCCATGACAGAAGAGCCATGAGAGACACTGTGAACAGAAGGAGAAAGCAGGCTGCCCCATCCACATGGAGTCAGTGGGTAAGACACCAGAGCAACGCCCCAAGGGGACTTGGAGGGAGGTAAGCAATGAGGGAGAGACAGACATCTGGGGTGGATTTCCGTCCCAGAGGCTGGTTACTTGGAAGGGTTTCAGAGAGAGAAGACAGCTCTTAGATGAAGGAGGCTGGACGGAGGAGTGGAGCACAGCCCCGGCGAAGTCCAGCTGCAGTGGTCAGCAAGGCTCTGCCTGTTCTACGTCAGGAGTGGATTGTCACTCACACCACAGGGTAGGCCATGGCTTCGAGAGCAAATCAAAGAAACAAGTTAACCAAATAGCTCCTTAGTTTTCTTTTATTGACTCAGTCATTTAGAATTCAGAGCAGAAATAAATGAAGAGTTAATAGTCCTGGAAATATGAGGGCTAAGGATTTCACCTATCATTAGTATTATGAAGAAAAAAACTGTGCTTTCTGTATTATGGAATTATCAGTCCACTCCCCTGTCTAGAACAATTTGGATAATGTCTTCTGGAAGGGCCCCAAGTGGCATGGCAGAGGGCACCATTGGGAGAATTGGCTGTGGGATAGAAGAGGGGTCAGGCACAACACAGCTGGCACCAGGAGAGGAAAAATATCACCAATGTGAGGAGATTTCCAGAATCAGGTAGGAGACTCAGAAGTAGAGGCAGGAGTGAGAGGCTCGCAGAGATGAATAGTTCTGATCTTAGTGAGTTACAGTCTTAGCCCCTGGGCTTCTTCTTGGAGGTTTCAGATTCCTTCAGAGTCAACTACTTTGAGTTCATTGAGCCCTGTGTGCATTCCTGAGCCCCTACCATGTGGTGACATTACCCAAGATGCAAGGAATGCGGAAAATAATAGGAGTTGACTCAAGGTCCCTGACTGGGGACAGAGAGGATGACTCACCATCTGGCAGAGTGCACGGATGGATGCTAGAAGTCTCCAGTGACAGCAGTGTGCTCTTGGGTCTCCCGGGGTCAGCTACTATGGTTTAGGTGGGCAGGAGTGGGTCCCTGAAGTTTAACATGCTGGCAGCTTAGTGCCAGGGTAGTAGTGTACACATGGGGACCTTGAAAAGGGCGGAGAGAATGAGGGCTCTTAGGCACTGATGGTGCTCCCTCTGGAAAGAGTTAGGGTAGCTCTCCTGGGACCCCCGAGCATTCAAAAGAGTGAGACAGGGCCCTGGGAGGCTCTCTATCTTCCTGACTTGAGATGGGATCTCTTTCTCCCACACATGACCCCACTATTTCTTTTCTTTCTTTTTGGAGACAGTCTTACTATGCAGCCCAGGGCGGCCTGGAACTTACGATGATCCTACCTCAGCCTCCCAAGAGTTCTCCTTGCGGGTGTGCACCGCCATGCCTGGCTTGGTCCCACTATCGGCCAAGGTGTCCTCCCAGAGACCAGCTAGTATTTCCTTAAGATAATGAAAAACACATTCGTGAACTTGGGAGTCCCAAGACAGTCCAGAGCGTGGAGGGCAGAAGCATGCTGGGCAGAAGTGCCAGGGTTTCTAGAGGCCTCCTGAATTCCTATGCAGTAAAGCATGGTGGGAAGACCCTGCTCGGCATCCTCGATTTGGGGCTATAGCATTTGTCTCAGCTTTTATGGAAGTAACACCATAATTAAGGAGCTAGAATTTGGGAATTTTGAAGGAATCTTTTTTATTGCTTTCTCATTTTCTTGTGATAAGCATCCAAAGTGCAGGAAGATAAAATGATTATCTTTAAAAAAAACTTTTTAATACAAAATATTCAACCATGCAAAAAGTTGGAGACCATTCTAGCTAAACTGCATTATGTATTGCTTGATTTCGTTTCTTAACACCCCCACTATATGTAAATTTTATCTTTTTCTGAAATATTTAAAGCAAGTTGTGGACAACATTTTATGCCAGATAAACTTTTGAAAATATAGTTATGACATTAGCATGTGGTATAACATTTAGAGCATATTAAAATTATCCTAACTAGATCGAATAATAAATTTATGGTTGTTTTGTTCCAAGCAGACTCTAAACACAAGCCATATACGGCGTAGTACCAGCTTCTGTGGCATTATGCAGACAGGATTTCTAAGCCTCTGCATTCTACGGGGACTCCTCCCCCTTACCCGTTGCTGTGCGTTCCCAGGAGAAGAGCCAGAGATGAGTCAGCAGTTCTATGGACTGTCTCACATTTGGCCTTGGCTGTTGTGTCATTTAACTTGTTCCTCTATTTTCTGTATCAAGTGTTTTCTCTACATTTGATCCTTGCTAAGATAGAGGGGGTTTTGTTAGACAAATCTGTAGAGAGGCTATGTACTTCTGGTTATCTTGCTTCCAGAGTATTAAAAAATTGAGCAATGTGTTAAAGGTGTCGTCAGCCTGCCTACCTATTACTGACAGCTTCCTGTCAACCTTGCACCAAAGTTATTGACAGCCATTGACAAGACTCGTTATTTCATTCAGTGTTGCAAAGGGTGGGGCCCTAATGCTGCCATTCTTTCTGTCTCTATTAGCAGAGCTGCTTTTGAAAGCGTTCCTCTGAAATGCAGCACATACAATGAAGGTGGAATAAGTGCTTGATTCCTTCCCTATTTGATTTTTGACTAATTGTAGTCATAACTCTTTTGATAATCAAAGGATCCTCTCCTCGGCCAATGGACGTTCCTTCAGGTCAGATTCTGAGTCCTTTCGACCTGAACCCAGGGGTCTCTAACATGTCTCTTGCCTTAGGGAACAAAAGGCACTCATGGTACCTTTCCATTACATTAACTAGGCTTGGACAATTCTCGCTGGGCCTGGCTTTCTCGCCTCTGCACGGTAGGTCGTGGTTTGTGTCAGCTGGGTCAGATAGGAGAACAGGCATTGCACATGGCCCTCCGTGATGCGCAGAGCTGGAGGTCTGGAGCAGGTGGCTGTCAGCATTTTCTATGCGGCCTGTGGGGACCGGGGCCATCATCACTGGTTTTCTCTCTCCTGGCCTCTCCATCATGGCTCCGAGAAGGCAGTCCCATTCCAGGCGTCATGCCCACAGCCAGGCCAGAAGGGAAAGAGAAGCCGGGGCCAGCTGCAGCTGCATTTTTATCTAAGAACAAAAGCTTTTCCCAAACCCATTGCCCCAACCCATGGCTGAATTCCACCCAAGATTTATTGGCTGGAACCAGATCATACATCCAGCCCTTCTTGCAAAGAGACTGGGAAAGTGAACCATTAATTTTGCTGGTCCTCATCACCCAGGTGGGCCAGGAAGTGAGGGCTGAACTGGTTGCAGGTGCACTATTTCCAGGAGACCAGTCTTGATTTTTATCTTGCATTTATTACTATTAGTTATTTTTATGTGTCAAACAGCCCTGATTCTGAAAGTGGAGTGGCAAAGCAGAAAGACCCGTGAGCTGGGAGGAGTGGATCTTTACTCATGAGATGCCCTCAGGAAGCATGCTGAGCTGCGTTGACCCTGGTGCCTGGTGGCCCACCTCAGCCCCACTCAGATGCTGGCTACCACCCTCGGCTACAGAGGCTGCAGGCCCATGCACCCCGACTCCGCTTGTCTACCAGGGACAGAGTGGTTGCACTTTCATCAAGACGGACACTTCATTTGCTCTGCAGTGATTTCTCGGCATGACAGAATCCCTCTGGCTATGTTCCCAGAGGCTGTCCAACTGCACATGGCTGTGGCAAAGAGCAGCAATAGCCCTGGCGCTGAACGCCAACCTTCCTCCACACCCACTGACTCAGGCCACTGCCTGAGCACCTGAGTCCTGCTGCCGCCTGTTCCAGGAACCAGTCGAGGCCCCCTCCCAGCCCTACAGCTGAGGGCTGAGGCCCCAGGCCTGGCAGTGGTCCTAGGGTCTTATTCCAGCATCAGGACCATCCACTCTGTGTCCTTCCATGGAGCGGTTGTGTGGCTCCAAGTCTGAAAACATTTCGAATGTGTCCCATAAGAAAATCAAAGGCATTTGCCACCCCCTCAGCTGTCATTTCTCTTGGCTGTCCACACAGTGCAAGAGCAAAAGGGAAGTGAATGGTATATCGGGCTCAGAAAGGCAGATTCTTGTTTCATGTTAGAAAATTTGAGCTCCTCTTTGCTATTTTTCCTCTTTCATTCTGAAAGTGAAAGAAGCTCAAGAAAGCACACGCTCTGCATCCAGTGCATGTGAAGTTGGAGAGGAGGCAGCTCTGTGACAGCTGCTGTGGAGCCAGCTAGTCACTTGAAAGAGGGCGCTTGTGGGGGTGCTGGGGGCATTGAGGGGCAGTGGTGGGGTTGCTGAGGAGGAACTCATGGGGGTACAATGGGAATGCTGATGGGGTGCTGATGGAAGGGAGCCCTCAATAGCACCCCTGACGCTGCTCTTGGTCTCTTCCTTGGTGTGGTGTGGAGATTGCTAGTTACTTCACCAGCAGCCATCTTCGTTTTCTCCCTTTCTCCCACAACCCTTGTTGATGCTGAGGTGGCATGGGACAAGCTCAAGACTCCACTTCGTGGTCTGTGTGGGGACTAAGGCTGCTTATGGGACACACTTCCCGCCAGAAAGGTAGAAGTGGAAGTTCCTGACGGGACTTGGAGGGAATCTCCTCGGAGTGGGCAGACTGTGTGGCCTCTGCCTGGGTGCCCTCCAGGTACACCACCACCCGCCCTGCCCTCCCTGTGTCTGTCCCCAGGCCCACTTGGGAGTGAGCAGCTCCCACATGTTGCCTGTTCACGAATCAACAATTGCACCCGGACTCCCTGTGACCAGGAGTCACAGATTGCCAGACTGACTCCTCAGCCAGGCCAGTGATTGGAATGAAGGCTTGGTGTGAATACGAGGAGGCTGAGCACCGGAGGCGCTGGCCCGCAGCTAGCGAGCGAGTGCGGAGAGCCACGCTTCTGTTCCAGCAGACACGGACAGGTTTGAATCTCCAACTACAAGATCTTCCCATTTGTCAAGAGAATCTGGAAATCTTCATTGGTGTTTTGTGGTGTCAACCCTGGCAGGAGGCGGGACTTCCAGCTATGCTGCAGTAAAATTGGACACCGCTGTATTCGTCCTGTAGTGGCACATACCAAGTCGCAACGGCCTCCGCGACTCAGACGGCGTTATCACTGCGTGGCTCTGTGCCCTGCCCCGCACATAGCAAGGCCGAAACCACACGGTGGAGGCTGCCTGGGGTCTCTGCGGACGACTCTGCCGCTCAACTCTGCAGCCGCGGGACTCACGTCCTGCTTGTCGGCGGCCGGTGGTGGGGGAGCTCAGAGCTTCGGGAGGCTTCCTCCTGGCGCTTTCCATGTGGCCTGCTCCTCTCCACGGCAGTGCCCCAGTGGACTCTTCTCCTGCTTTGGACATGTATGATTTCCCCTTCTTTTACTGATTATTATTTGTGGCCAGATCAGCTCACTCTGGGGTGTGGTACTGGGGATCGAACTGCGGTCCCTGTGCACTTGCCTAAGCAGGTGCTTTGGGCAGCTGAGCTATCTCGCGGGCCCCAAGTTCCCCCTTCTGCCCACAAACCACAGCAAACTCGCTGCTGCTGCAGGGCTCACGTGGTGAGCGTGGATCCGCAGACAGCTTTCCTTCAGCGATGCCGCGTGGCTGTGGAACGCAAACCCCTTCCACGTTCGCAGCGCTCACCTGTGCTAGAAGCAAAGGGGAAAATTCTAATGCACAATCTCAGTAACCGTCACAATAGCTATCTAGAGAACCACCAAGATGAGGGGGAACTTGTGCGCCCCCCACAAGGCACTACTGATGCAGCTGTCCTCACGCAGTAATGGCAGAATGCTCACTTCCTTTTTAAAAAATATATTCTATTACTGCCTATTAATTTTACAACACACTGGGGGGTAACGTGGCATTCTCATACACACATGTGTCATGTCCACCTCTCCAGCTGAGCCCACATATTATGGAGAATATGTGATACTTTGCCTTTCTGGGTCTGGTTGATTTTGCTTAACACAACGCTCTTCAGTTCCATCCATTTCTTGCAAATGACACACTTTCATTCTTTTTTTAAAAAAATATTTTATTTGTTTGGTACAGGATTTTGTTATGCAGCTTGGCTTTGTAGCGCTACCATCGCTGGTTTCAGTGGCCAGCTTGGCAAGCCCAGAGTTCCTGGGCTAGCACAGCATGCAGTACCGGGGATCAAACGTGAGTTCTTGCACTTGCCAGGCAGGTGCTTAGACCACTGAGCTATCTCCCCAGCCCTCCATTCTTCTTTATAGCTCCATAATATTCCATAATATATTATGCATATGATAATGTATATACTGTATATGTAATATATATTGCATTTCCTTTATCCACTCACCTCTCGATGGATACCTAGACTTGCTCCACATCTTGACTGCTGAGCTATCCCATGATAGGCACAGGGACTACGCAGGTATGCCTATAGGACGCTGCCCGACTCCTTTAGCTATACACTGAGGAGTGGCATAGCTGAGTCACACAGCCGTTTTATTTTTAGAATTTTGAGGAGTCTCTATACTGATTTTCATATTATCTGCATTTATTTACATTCCTATCAGCAGTTTCTTTTTACCCCGCATCCTCGCCAGCATTTATTTTTATAGACTACATGTTCTTTCCAAGTCCACACAGGACATTCTTTAAGGCAGACTGTATGTTAGGCCATAAAATAAGCCAAAATATTCTTAAGAAAATAGAAATCATCAAACTGTTCTGTAAAAATGACAGAAAAAAATGAAAAATCGATGATATAAATAACTTGGTGAAATTCCCAAATATTAGGAAGTCCAACAACATGCTTGTTATGGTTTATGTCTAGTTGTCCCCCCAAAGCCGCATGCAATCATGGGGCGGGGACTTCTAGAGTTTGAGACATGAGTCATGATCCACTAGGATTATGTGTTACAATTGGTTCCTCCCTGGAGCATGATCTGGGCCTGCCTAGGATATGATTGGCTCCTCCCTAGAGCAGGATCAGGGGCCCATCCTGGGGTATGAT